>CM056603.1:41739864-42025915 GCA_029721355.1 Tegillarca granosa | reverse complement strand
TAAGTCACCATATCCTGGCACCCAGGTGACCAGTCGATACCCTGTCCTCCAAATGCCGAGCGCCAGACAAGTCACATTATCCTGTCACCATGTGGACCAGTCGAAACCCTGTCCTCCAAATGCCGAGCGCCAGACAAGTCACAGTATCCTGTCACCATGTGGACCAGTCGAAACTCTGTCCTCCAAATGCCGAGCGCCAGACAAGTCACATTATCCTGGCACCAGGTAACCAGTACATACCCTGTCCTCCCAATGCCGAGCGCCAGACAAGTCACATTATCCTGGCACCAGGTGACCAGTACATACTCTGTCCTCCAAATGCCGAGCGCCAGACAAGTCACATTATCCTGGCACCAGGTGACCAGTACATACTCTGTCCTCCAAATACCGAGCGCCAGACAAGTCACATTATCCTGGCACCAGGTGGACCAGTCGATACCCTGTCCTCCAAATACCGAGCGCCAGACAAGTCACATTATCCTTGAACCAGGTGACCAGTCGAAACCCTGTCCTCCAAAAGCCGAGAACCAGAGAAGTCACATTATTCTGGCACCAGGTGACCAGTCGATACCCTGCCCTCCCAATGCCGGGCGCCAGATAAGTCACATTATCCTGGCACCAGGTGAACAAATCGATACCCTGTCCTCCAAAAGCCGAGAACCAGAGAAGTCACATTATTCTGGCACCAGGTGACCAGTCGAAACCCTGTCCTCCAAAAGCCGAGAACCAGAGAAGTCACATTATTCTGGCACCAGGTGACCAGTCGATACCCTGTCCTCCAAAAGCCGAGAACCCGAGAAGTCACATTATTCTGGCACCAGGTGACCAGTCGATACCCTGTCCTCCAAAAGCCGAGAACCAGAGAAGTCACATTATTCTGGCACCAGGTGACCAGTCGATACCCTGTCCTCCAAAAGCCGAGAACCAGAGAAGTCACATTATTCTGGCACCAGGTGACCAGTCGATACCCTGTCCTCCAAAAGCCGAGAACCAGAGAAGTCACATTATTCTGGCACCAGGTGACCAGTCGAAACCTGTCCTCCAAAGCCGAGAACCAGAGAAGTCACATTATTCTGGCACCAGGTGACCAGTCGATACCTTGCCCTCCCAATGCCGGGCGCCAGATAAGTCAAATTATTCTGGCACCAGGTGACCAGTCGAAACCCTGTCCTCCAAAAGCCGAGAACCAGAGAAGTCACATTATTCTGGCACCAGGTGACCAGTCGAAACCCTGTCCTCCAAAAGCCGAGAACCAGATAAGTCACATTATTCTGGCACCATGTGACCAGTCGATACCCTGCCCTCCCAATGCCGGGCGCCAGATAAGTCACATTATTCTGGCACCAGGTGACCAGTCGAAACCCTGTCCTCCCAATGCCGGGCGCCAGACAAGTCACATTATCCTTGCACCTGGTGACCAGTCGATACTCTGCCCTCCCAATGCCGAGCGCCAGACAAGTCACATTATCCTGACACCAGGTGACCAGTCGAAACCCTGTCCTCCAAAAGCCGAGAACCAGAGAAGTCACATTATTCTGGCACCAGGTGACCAGTCGATAACCCTGCCCTCCCAATGCCGGGCGCCAGATAAGTCACATTATCCTGGCACCAGGTGAACAAATCGATACCCTGTCCTCCAAAAGCCGAGAACCAGAGAAGTCACATTATTCTGGCACCAGGTGACCAGTCGAAACCCTGTCCTCCAAAAGCCGAGAACCAGAGAAGTCACATTATTCTGGCACCAGGTGACCAGTCGATACCCTGTCCTCCAAAAGCCGAGAACCAGAGAAGTCACATTATTCTGGCACCAGGTGACCAGTCGATACCCTGTCCTCCAAAAGCCGAGAACCAGAGAAGTCACATTATTCTGGCACCAGGTGACCAGTCGATACCCTGTCCTCCAAAAGCCGAGAACCAGAGAAGTCACATTATTCTGGCACCAGGTGACCAGTCGAAACCCTGTCCTCCAAAAGCCGAGAACCAGAGAAGTCACATTATCCTGCCACCAGGTGACCAGTCGAAAACCCTGTCCTCCCAATGCCGGGCGCCAGATAAGTCACATTATCCTGGCACCATGTGACCAGTCGATACCCTGCCCTCCCAATGGTGGGCGCCAGATAAGTCACATTATTCTGGCACCAGGTGACCATTCGAAACCCTGTCCTCCCAATGCCGGGCGCCAGATAAGTCACATTATCCTGGCACCAGGTGACCAGTCGATACCCTGTTCTCCGAATGCCGGGCGCCAGATAAGTCACATTATCCTGGCACCAGGTGACCAGTCGAAACCCTGTCCTCCCAATGCCGGGCGCCAGATAAGTCACATTATTCTGGCACCAGGTGACCAGTCGATACCCTGTCCTCCAAAAGCCGAAAACCAGAGAAGTCACATTATTCTGGCACCAGGTGACCAGTCGATACCCTGCCCTCCCAATGCCGGGCGCCAGATAAGTCACATTATCCTGGCACCAGGTGACCAGTCGAAACCCTGTCCTCCAAAAGCCCGAGAACCAGAGAAGTCACATTATTCTGGCACCAGGTGACCAGTCGAAACCCTGTCCTCCAAAAGCCGAGAACCAGAGAAGTCACATTATTCTGGCACCAGGTGACCAGTCGATACCCTGTCCTCCAAAAGCCGAGAACCAGAGAAGTCACATTATCCTGGCACCAGGTGACCCAGTCGAAACCCTGTCCTCCAAAAGCCGAGAACCAGAGAAGTCACATTATCCTGGCACCAGGTGACCAGTCGAACCCTGTCCTCCAAAAGCCGAGAACCAGAGAAGTCACATTATTCTGGCACCAGGTGACCAGTCGATACCCTGTCCTCCAAAAGCCAAGAACCAGAGAAGTCACATTATTCTGGCACCAGGTGACCAGTCGATACCCTGTCCTCCAAAAGCCGAGAACCAGAGAAGTCACATTATTCTGGCACCAGGTGACCAGTCGATACCCTGTCCTCCAAAAGCCGAGAACCAGAGAAGTCACATTATTCTGGCACCAGGTGACCAGTCGATACCCTGTCCTCCAAAAGCCGAGAACCAGAGAAGTCACATTATTCTGGCACCAGGTGACCAGTCGAAACCCTGTCCTCCAAAAGCCGAGAACCAGAGAAGTCACATTATTCTGGCACCAGGTGACCAGTCGATACCTTGCCCTCCCAATGCCGGGCGCCAGATAAGTCAAATTATTCTGGCACCAGGTGACCAGTCGAAACCCTGTCCTCCAAAAGCCGAGAACCAGAGAAGTCACATTATTCTGGCACCAGGTGACCAGTCGAAACCCTGTCCTCCAAAAGCCGAGAACCAGATAAGTCACATTATTCTGGCACCATGTGACCAGTCGATACCCTGCCCTCCCAATGCCGGGCGCCAGATAAGTCACATTATTCTGGCACCAGGTGACCAGTCGAAACCCTGTCCTCCCAATGCCGGGCGCCAGACAAGTCACATTATCCTTGCACCTGGTGACCAGTCGATACTCTGCCCTCCCAATGCCGAGCGCCAGACAAGTCACATTATCCTGACACCAGGTGACCAGTCGAAACCCTGTCCTCCAAAAGCCGAGAACCAGAGAAGTCACATTATTCTGGCACCAGGTGACCAGTCGATACCCTGCCCTCCCAATGCCGGGCGCCAGATAAGTCACATTATCCTGGCACCAGGTGAACAAATCGATACCCTGTCCTCCAAAAGCCGAGAACCAGAGAAGTCACATTATTCTGGCACCAGGTGACCAGTCGAAACCCTGTCCTCCAAAAGCCGAGAACCAGAGAAGTCACATTATTCTGGCACCAGGTGACCAGTCGATACCCTGTCCTCCAAAAGCCGAGAACCAGAGAAGTCACATTATTCTGGCACCAGGTGACCAGTCGATACCCTGTCCTCCAAAAGCCGAGAACCAGAGAAGTCACATTATTCTGGCACCAGGTGACCAGTCGATACCCTGTCCTCCAAAAGCCGAGAACCAGAGAAGTCACATTATTCTGGCACCAGGTGACCAGTCGAAACCCTGTCCTCCAAAAGCCGAGAACCAGAGAAGTCACATTATCCTGCCACCAGGTGACCAGTCGAAACCCTGTCCTCCCAATGCCGGGCGCCAGATAAGTCACATTATCCTGGCACCATGTGACCAGTCGATACCCTGCCCTCCCAATGGTGGGCGCCAGATAAGTCACATTATTCTGGCACCAGGTGACCATTCGAAACCCTGTCCTCCCAATGCCGGGCGCCAGATAAGTCACATTATCCTGGCACCAGGTGACCAGTCGATACCCTGTTCTCCGAATGCCGGGCGCCAGATAAGTCACATTATCCTGGCACCAGGTGACCAGTCGAAACCCTGTCCTCCCAATGCCGGGCGCCAGATAAGTCACATTATTCTGGCACCAGGTGACCAGTCGATACCCTGTCCTCCAAAAGCCGAAAACCAGAGAAGTCACATTATTCTGGCACCAGGTGACCAGTCGATACCCTGCCCTCCCAATGCCGGGCGCCAGATAAGTCACATTATCCTGGCACCAGGTGACCAGTCGAAACCCTGTCCTCCAAAAGCCGAGAACCAGAGAAGTCACATTATTCTGGCACCAGGTGACCAGTCGAAACCCTGTCCTCCAAAAGCCGAGAACCAGAGAAGTCACATTATTCTGGCACCAGGTGACCAGTCGATACCCTGTCCTCCAAAAGCCGAGAACCAGAGAAGTCACATTATCCTGGCACCAGGTGACCAGTCGAAACCCTGTCCTCCAAAAGCCGAGAACCAGAGAAGTCACATTATCCTGGCACCAGGTGACCAGTCGAAACCCTGTCCTCCAAAAGCCGAGAACCAGAGAAGTCACATTATTCTGGCACCAGGTGACCAGTCGATACCCTGTCCTCCAAAAGCCAAGAACCAGAGAAGTCACATTATTCTGGCACCAGGTGACCAGTCGATACCCTGTCCTCCAAAAGCCGAGAACCAGAGAAGTCACATTATTCTGGCACCAGGTGACCAGTCGAAACCCTGTCCTCCAAAAGCCGAGAACCAGAGAAGTCACATTATCCTGCCACCAGGTGACCAGTCGAAACCCTGTCCTCCCAATGCCGGGCGCCAGATAAGTCACATTATCCTGGCACCATGTGACCAGTCGATACCCTGCCCTCCCAATGGTGGGCGCCAGATAAGTCACATTATTCTGGCACCAGGTGACCATTCGAAACCCTGTCCTCCCAATGCCGGGCGCCAGATAAGTCACATTATCCTGGCACCAGGTGACCAGTCGATACCCTGTTCTCCGAATGCCGGGCGCCAGATAAGTCACATTATCCTGGCACCAGGTGACCAGTCGAAACCCTGTCCTCCCAATGCCGGGCGCCAGATAAGTCACATTATTCTGGCACCAGGTGACCAGTCGATACCCTGTCCTCCAAAAGCCGAAAACCAGAGAAGTCACATTATTCTGGCACCAGGTGACCAGTCGATACCCTGCCCTCCCAATGCCGGGCGCCAGATAAGTCACATTATCCTGGCACCAGGTGACCAGTCGAAACCCTGTCCTCCAAAAGCCGAGAACCAGAGAAGTCACATTATTCTGGCACCAGGTGACCAGTCGAAACCCTGTCCTCCAAAAGCCGAGAACCAGAGAAGTCACATTATTCTGGCACCAGGTGACCAGTCGATACCCTGTCCTCCAAAAGCCGAGAACCAGAGAAGTCACATTATCCTGGCACCAGGTGACCAGTCGAAACCCTGTCCTCCAAAAGCCGAGAACCAGAGAAGTCACATTATCCTGGCACCAGGTGACCAGTCGAAACCCTGTCCTCCAAAAGCCGAGAACCAGAGAAGTCACATTATTCTGGCACCAGGTGACCAGTCGATACCCTGTCCTCCAAAAGCCGAGAACCAGAGAAGTCACATTATTCTGGCACCAGGTGACCAGTCGATACCCTGTCCTCCAAAAGCCGAGAACCAGAGAAGTCACATTATTCTGGCACCAGGTGACCAGTCGAAACCCTGTCCTCCAAAAGCCGAGAACCAGAGAAGTCACATTATCCTGCCACCAGGTGACCAGTCGAAACCCTGTCCTCCCAATGCCGGGCGCCAGATAAGTCACATTATCCTGGCACCATGTGACCAGTCGATACCCTGCCCTCCCAATGGTGGGCGCCAGATAAGTCACATTATTCTGGCACCAGGTGACCATTCGAAACCCTGTCCTCCCAATGCCGGGCGCCAGATAAGTCACATTATCCTGGCACCAGGTGACCAGTCGATACCCTGTTCTCCGAATGCCGGGCGCCAGATAAGTCACATTATCCTGGCACCAGGTGACCAGTCGAAACCCTGTCCTCCCAATGCCGGGCGCCAGATAAGTCACATTATTCTGGCACCAGGTGACCAGTCGATACCCTGTCCTCCAAAAGCCGAAAACCAGAGAAGTCACATTATTCTGGCACCAGGTGACCAGTCGATACCCTGCCCTCCCAATGCCGGGCGCCAGATAAGTCACATTATCCTGGCACCAGGTGACCAGTCGAAACCCTGTCCTCCAAAAGCCGAGAACCAGAGAAGTCACATTATTCTGGCACCAGGTGACCAGTCGAAACCCTGTCCTCCAAAAGCCGAGAACCAGAGAAGTCACATTATTCTGGCACCAGGTGACCAGTCGATACCCTGTCCTCCAAAAGCCGAGAACCAGAGAAGTCACATTATCCTGGCACCAGGTGACCAGTCGAAACCCTGTCCTCCAAAAGCCGAGAACCAGAGAAGTCACATTATCCTGGCACCAGGTGACCAGTCGAAACCCTGTCCTCCAAAAGCCGAGAACCAGAGAAGTCACATTATTCTGGCACCAGGTGACCAGTCGATACCCTGCCCTCCCAATGCTGGGCGCCAGATAAGTCACATTATCCTGGCACCAGGTGACCAGTCGAAACCCTGTCCTCCAAAAGCCGAGAACCAGAGAAGTCACATTATTCTGGCACCAGGTGACCAGTAGATACCCTGTCCTCCAAAAGCCGAGAACCAGAGAAGTCACATTATTCTGGCACCAGGTGACCTTTCGAAACCCTGTCCTCCAAAAGCCGAGAACCAGAGAAGTCACATTATTCTGGCACCAGGTGACCAGTCGATACCCTGTCCTCCCAATACCGAGGGCCAGACAAGTCACATTATCCTGGCACCAGGTGACCAGTCGATACCCTGTCCTCCCAATACCGAGGGCCAGACAAGTCACATTATCCTGGCACCAGGTGACCAGTCGATACCCTGTCCTCCCAATACCGAGGGCCAGACAAGTCACATTATCCTGGCACCAGATGACCAGTCGATACCCTGTCCTCCCAATACCGAGGGCCAGACAAGTCACATTATCCTGGCACCAGGTGACCAGTCGATACCCTGTCCTCCCAATACCGAGGGCCAGACAAGTCACATTATCCTGGCACCAGGTGACCAGTCGAAACCCTGTCCTCCCAATACCGAGGGCCAGACAAGTCACATTATCCTGGCACCAGGTGACCAGTCGATACCCTGTCCTCCCAATATCGAGGGCCAGACAAGTCACATTATCCTGGCACCAGGTGACCAGTCGATACCCTGTCCTCCAAAAGCCGAGAACCAGAGAAGTCACATTATTCTGGCACCAGGTGACCAGTCGAAACCCTGTCCTCCAAAAGCCGAGAACCAGAGAAGTCACATTATCCTGGCACCAGGTGACCAGTAGATACTCTGCCCTCCTAATGTCCAGCGTCAGACAAGTCACATTATCCTGGCACTAGGTGACCAGTAGATACCCTGTCCTCCTAATGTCCAGCGTCAGACAAGTCACATTATCCTGGCACTAGGTGACCAGTCGATACCCTTTCCTCCTAATACCGAGTGCCAGACAAGTCACATTATCCTGGCACCAGGTGACCAGTCGATACCCTATCCTTCTAATACCGAGCGCCAGACAAGTCACATTATCCTGGCACCAGGTGACCAGTCGATACCCTATCCTTCTAATACCGAGCGCCAGACAAGTCACATTATCCTGGCACTAGGTGACCAGTCGATACCCTTTCCTCCTAATACCGAGTGCCAGACAAGTCACATTATCCTGACACCAGGTGACCAGTCGAAACCCTGTCCTCCTAATACCGAGCGCCAGACAAGTCACATTATCCTGGCACCAGGTGACCAGTCGATACCCTGTCCTCCCAATACCGAGCGCCAGACAAGTCACATTATCATGGCACTAGGAGACCAGTCGAAACCCTGTCCTCCAAAAGCCGAGAGCCAGAGAAGTCACATTATTCTGGCACCAGGTGACCAGTCGAAACTCTGTCCTCCAAAAGCCGAGAGCCAGAGAAGTCACATTATTCTGGCACCAGGTGACCAGTAGATACTCTGCCCTCCCAATGCCGAGCGTCAGACAAGGGAAAAAATAGGACAGGTTTTGAATAAAAAATCATTAAAAAAATGTTCGTTAACAAGAACAGAATGTGTTCCAGTCGACTTGAATAAAAATTTTCCAGTTAACCCGAGCTCAAGTTTTCCATCGAATACTTGTATATGTATATAATAATATATAAATAATTTGATTTACCTTTGTGTAGAATGAGATCACGGAACACGAGACTAACATAAAAAATCCATTTTGTTACACCAAAATACAGATGATTTTCCACGTTATAAGTTGATATTCCAAAGAAATTAAATATTTTGAATCTGACAAGTTTTTCTACTGTTAGTTATTCATCGTTTTCATGGTTGCTATCGTCGGACTCACAACAAACAATACACAATGTTAGCTGTTTTTTTTTCTTCAGAAAATAGCCATATATGGATCATGTGGTTTTATAAAAACAAATACGTCCTTTTACTTTGTAGAAAGTTAAAATCTGACGTATGAGGATTTCCCGTATTCGCGGGAAAAAATCACTTAATATGTAAATCTACATGTATGTAAGAAAGAAAAAACTATCTTCCAATCGCTTTGCTTAAAAATAAGTATTTTTTTTATAAATGAATAAAAATTTTCTCTTTATCCGGCTAAAAGACTATTTAGTACGAAACAATGATGTTTACAAAGCCAGTGGATAGGTCATGTGATTGTATAAGTAGGAGAGAGAGATTGGATTTGATTTGGTTATTTATGAACTCAGTTTAGAAAAGTACAGTATGTACAAGTGTTTTCGGGATTCCCTGAATCCGGGGATTGGTGACAAAAAATAAATAAATAAATAAATAAAAATAAAAAAATAATAAAAATAAAAATAAAAATAATAATAATTATAAAAAAACAACAACAACAACACCATGGAAGTCAAGGGGTCCTTCGGATGAGACCTTAAAAACCGATGCCCTGTGTCACGGCATGCAAGGCTCGTTAAAGAACCCTACCTGTACATTGCCCTTAGCCATTTCCCCAAGAGCACAGCAAATGACTGAATTTCTGCCAAATCATCTATGTAGCCGGTGACGTCTCGATATAAGTGAAATATTCTTGACTGGGACGTAAAACCAATAATTCAACCAAACCAATCAGTATAAGTATAAAGACCAGGCTTTAACTGCTAGCTACAAAAACTACAAAACTACCAAAAAAAAAAAAAAACAACAAAAAAACATACAAACTACAAACACTACATAACTAAAAAAAATACTACAAAACTGTTTTTATTTTCAAGTTTAAATTTTCAGTTTTTTATACATTTTGTTTTTTTTTTATATTTTAGCGGCGAGTAAATAAAATGAATTTTGTATCCCTATTGTCCCTCAATGATCAGCATTCACGATAAAACAATATCTCATTTAAGTAATACCATATTTAGACAAAATATATAAATAGACACCACATGACGTAATACAAAAATATATGTCAATAGGCATAAAAACGAACTACTTGATCATTCTACATATTGAACTCGATTACGTAAAATTTAAATTGTAATGGATTTAAAGGACCTATTTTATATTCATGCTTATGTGCTTATGTGCTTTTGCTAATTTTAAAATCAATGAGAGTTTATAACGCATTGACATGTCTATAGAGTCAGACATTTCTGATGTTTTTGTCCCAGAGACAATTTCGTCATTTTAAACATCATCATCGATCACACACACACACACACACACACACACACACACACACACACACACATTCGCGCCACATTTGATACAAAATTACAATTTTTCTAGTATCATAAGGGACCTATATATATATATAAGTATATACGTCCCTTATATCATTATTTTGTTTCAAAAATGACTTTACGTGAAATGTCAGTCATTGGTTATTTTAAAGAGTTCTTACACTCCATCAAATTTTGAATTTCGCCTCAACCTGAATATTCATTCAATACTTTTATTAACGTCACATCACATTACATGTATACATATATAAATAATATCACAAAGCATTACAATAGTTTTAAAAGTCGCTCAAAGAAGTGTTATGAGAGACAATCATAAATTTACTTAATTACATATACAAAAATAGTACATTCATTTATATAAAATATTTTCATACATCTAAAATTTTATCACAGATTTTGACACATAAAATATTGACTTTGGGTCAGAGAATAATTTCATTTTTCTTCATTAGATAAAATCATAATATCAATACGTAAAAATAGTACTCTTTGATTGTATAAAATTTACGCCTCTTTTTTGATTGGATAGAATTTACCCCACTTTTTGATTGGATAGAATTTACGCCCAATTCAAGTTTAATTTATACCAAGGTAGTTTTAGAATGGCGTAGGAACTTCATTAAGTGGACTGAAGAAACCAAATGCAATATATTAGTCGACCACACACACACACACACACACACACACACACACACACACACACACACACACACACACACACACAGAGAGTAATATCAATATAAGTCACTCTCCTCAGTAAGTTTTTCAACACTGTCCAAGAAATCAAACAAAATTTTTCCATCAGAAATTTCTTCAATCTCAAGAGGCTGTTTTTGTTTCAAAAATGTAATTCTGTTACTCACTTGCTTTGCAAAATCGAATTCCATCATATTAATTTCCTGAGATAAGGCATATGCCGATTTGGCATGTTGAAGTGCCCTGGTTATATTTTTAATACGGAACTGGTAATCACACTTTGCTAACAAAAAATGAGCATCTAAAATTTTGGGAATACTAATATTTAAATTTCCTATTTGATCTAGGCAATTTTTAGCAAGTCCTATGTCTTCTGTCGATGGATAAAGTGTACCCATTGTTTGTCCATAGTCGCCACACCGAAGATGCAACAATGCTAACCTACATAGTCCATATCCAAAACCGAAAGGTCCATCATTTCCGCCATCTTGTTGAAAATGAGATAAGGCAAGTTCAATGCTTATTTTAGCGCTTTTAAACCGTTTTCTGTATATTTCAATAGACTTTGGTCTATCAAAATTAAGTAATGCTATTTGGGACGTCATTTGTTTTGCAGCATTTAAATACATCCACCCGGCTGCTCTTCCGGTGCACCCTAAGGGGTCAGATTCAATGATCATTTTGACAGCGTCCAAGGCGTCTTGAAGTTTTCCGTATTTTTTCTCGGCAAGGTAGCGTCTAGTATTTGCTGTGATCAACTCAACTGTGAAATATTTCGGATTTGAAGTTTTGTTAACGATTGATAATGCAGTATTAATATGAAGTCTAGCGGTCTTGGTATCTGTTTGAAACATGCACCTGCTAGCCTGCAAGTATGATAACATACAACACATGTCATGGTTATTTGGAAATTTCAGACTTAACTGTGACGTCATGTTTTCAAACTCATCGTAACTTCCTTCATTAATCAAGTTGCTCAAAAAATTAAATGTCACGTGTATCTTCTTTTTTTGCAATCCATGTGATGTAAGTGCTGCGGGGTTCACGGGTACTACATCACGGGTGACTCTTCCAGTTTTTTGCCTGGAATTTTGATTCTTTTTGGCTTTCTTCTTCCTGTCACAAATTGAAGAAAATGTGAATATGTGGCATCGAGTTTTTGAAACTAATGGCGCGTTAGGGGTATCATCGAAATCAAAAGAACATGAGCTGCTGTCCTTTCCGATACCTAACCCTTTTGTCAAAGTTTGATTGAACGGATTGGAAACCGTTCCGTGTCCTAATTCTGGTTTACTTTGACATATTTTCTTTTCAGAGTCACCATCTTCATCGAGTTTTTCATTCACAAACTGATACTTTTTAACTAAAGATTGTTTAAAAACGCTAAATGCATTTTCGGATTTATTCTTGTTCAGTGCTGTAAAGAGCAGTTTACACCTATCACGTCGTGTAACACCCGACCGAACGCGTTCAAAGTCATCCGCAGTCAACAAGTATTCCTTGTATAAAACATTTAAAAGATCAATCGGTTCTATGGAATCAAACACAAGGCAACAATGCCTA
The DNA here is from genome assembly GCA_029721355.1 of Tegillarca granosa. Taxonomy (NCBI): domain Eukaryota; kingdom Metazoa; phylum Mollusca; class Bivalvia; order Arcoida; family Arcidae; genus Tegillarca; species Tegillarca granosa. Next base: position 42,013,541 of record CM056603.1, on the reverse strand, counting down.
TTCAGAAGGTCGGATACATAAGAAGAATCGCTCAATTGCTCTGGAATAAAAGGAGAACAATTTTCGCAAGGATGGTTCTGTTTTTCTGCACGTATTTTCGATTTTTCGATTCTTTCAGGTTGATCTAACTTTGTCCCTAGATGTGTGTATGAGTTTGTATTTAGAGATTTTTGAAAACTTCCATACGCTTTTGGTCCACGCGTCGGTAGAATGGACAGAAGTACCTGACACCTGTCTTTTCTTGATTTACTCTCGAATATTATTTCACAGTCATTTTCAGATAAAATTCCATCCTCAAACAGTGTGTTTAAGATATCTTTTGGTTCTAAGTCTTCGGCTATTTCCACTTGCAATTTCCGTAAATTCTCTCTATGGCAATCGTTCATACCAGCTAAAAATAATAGAACAAATATGTGTTCAGTTCAATTGAGTTAAGTAATGCTATTTTATGTCACAGTCAAGATTTCGATCAGTTGTATTAGTTTTGGGATAGTGAAAAAAAAATCGGAGTGCCGGAAAAAAACATCGACCTTCGGTAAGTGAACTGAAAAACTTTCTTACACAAAGAACTGCCAGAATTGGATACGAACCTAGACGCTGAGAGGCACTTCAGACCACTCGGCAACCGAGGCCGTCAGATATTTGAATGCCACCTCTGTGTATTATGGTCGGTCGTTAGTTGTGTTGTTTAACTTCATATCAGTAATATTACAGCTATATTTTATAAATTTTATAAATCTCTAAGGAATAATTTAAAATCTCGTTCACGTGTGAGTTGAGTCTTTTTTGGTTCGCATCGTACTAGCGCACTGAAGGAGATCTTTTCGTTCTAGCTTTCAAAGCAAATACGTCGAACACAATCAAACAAGTCCCCATGCAAGTCATAGCTCCGAGTAAGCCATGGGAACACTACCTGTGTGTAAAAATAAGTTGATATGCGAGGGGTCAATACAAAGACACATAAACCACTCACCTGTACACCTTTTTGTCCAATAAGTCTGAGTTAGATTCAGTGGTCGTTTTTTACTTTTGTCAAAAGAACATTTGAAATGTCTGCAAAGTATTTCGCTGGTTGGTTTGCAATACTAGTGTGTGTTGGCTGAAGTGGTTCTTAGCTTCGAAACAGCGTATACCCTTTATCCAGTAGCTTCATGACACGGATACTGGGATAATCATTGTCCTAAAATTGGAGGTTAAATTACGAAAACCAGGAAAAGGGCGACAACTCCTATTTGTTATTGTAATTTATTAAAAATCATATAAGTACTAAATACTGAATTATGTTAACACACACACACACACACACACACACACACACACACACACACACACACACAAAACGCTAATCAATATAGTCATTTACCTTACAAAGCAAGTTCTTTAAACCAATCCCAATTACTGATCGATACACAGGACGGTATATCATTGTAATTATTAGTTTTGGAAAACCCGAGATTATGAAGTGGCTTTATCATAATCACATTTAAATGACTCGCTAATTCCATTACAAGTAGGACTTATTTATATATATATATATATATATATATATATATATATATATATATATATATATATATATATATATATATATATATATATATATATATAAAGCACACAGCTATTTTTAGACAAGTGGTCCTAAATAAGACCTATTTCTGGATTAAATATGAAGTATGAAGCAAAGGAACGGCTTTTAAAGCTGCATTAAGTTTACCAAATTTCTGAATTTCTTTTGATTTTCTAAAAATATATTTTTTTAAAAGTAGATATCTTCTAACCACGATCCGTGACATTCATTTTCTAAAATTTCATTTCTTTTAGCTGTAAATAAGTGGAATCCTCAGACCGGTTTGTCAGGTTCTACGATGGTAATTATGAGCTTGGAGCATGCGCACGGATGTACGGAAAAGCCTAGAATCGAAAGTGAAACATGACAGATTGCATTAATTATCCTTCATTAATATCCAGATGTATTTAAAATGGTGTTATTTTTCCCTAACTAAGTCACAAATGACAAATTCAACGAAGTTCTGTGTTTAATTTATCGTATTTCAACATTTTGAAAGTTGTGTTTAAATGACCCGGGTTTTGATGACGTAACCATGTTCTAATATTAGATCCCAAATGCTGCATCTCGCTGGGTAAATACTGTAATTTCTGTATTTATTCGAGCTTTTATCGTTGAACCAAATGTAACATTGTTCATTAGGAACATCATTTATTAGATTAGCACCGTTTTATTTTTTTCTTTGGAAAACTTAATGCTTTATTTTTTTCTTTGAAAAACTTAATGCAGCTTTAAAACACTGGTTCTTATTTATATTTTTTAGCTCACCTGAGCTGAAAGCTCAGATGAGCTATTGCTATCCATCTTCGTCCGTCGTGCGTCGTGCGTCGTTCGTCGTGCGTCGTGCGTCGTGCGTAAACTTTTTACATTTTAATCTTCTCCTCCAAAACCACTGGGCCAAATTTAATGAAACTTGGTAACCATCATGCCTGGGTGAAGCCCTTTCAGATTTGCACAAATGAAGGAGTTATGTCCCCTTGGGGCCCCATAAGGGGGAAAATAGTGAAAAACTTCTCCTCTGAATCTACAAGAGATATACCTTAGTAATTTCAATTATAACATCCTTAGGTCATCTATTTTCAGATTTGCACAAATGGTAGCCATGGGGCTCAAAATGGGAAAATTGTAAGGCACTGAGGGGGGAAATTGCTAAAAATTATAGATTTATCACTATATCTTGAAAACTATTAACTTTTTGTATAGGCATGTATATCAGAATATTGTAGGTATTGACATGACGATCATTTTGATATATGGTTCAAGGTCATATGTTCAAAGGTCAAGGTCACAGCTGTAAAAGAAGACTTAATTTGCTAATTATCTTGAAAACTATTAACTTTTTGTATAGGCATGTATATTAGAATATTGTAGGTATTGACATGGAAATCATTTTGATATATGATTCAAGGTCATATGTTCAAAGGTCAAGGTCACAGCTGCAAAAGAAGACTTAATTTGCTAATTATCTTGAAAACTATTAACTTTTTGTATAGGCATGTATATTAGAATATTGTAGGAAATGCGACAACGATCATTTTGATATATGGTATAAGGTCATATGTTCAAAGGTCAAGGTCACAGCTGCAAAAGAAGACTTAATTTGCTAATTATCTTGAAAACTATTAACTTTTTGTATAGGCATGTATATTAGAATATTGTAGGTATTGCGACAACGATCATTTTGTTACATGGTATAAGGTCATATGTTGAAAGGTCAAGGTCACAGCTTCAAAAGAAGACTTAAATTGCTAATTATCTTGAAAACTATTAACTTTTTGTATAAGCATGTATATTCGAATATTGTAGGTATTGACATGACAATCATTTTGATATACAGTTCAAGGTCATATGTTCAAAGGTCAAGGTCACAGCTGCAAAATAAGACTTAATTTGCTAATTATCTTGAAAACTATTAACTTTTTGTATAGGCATGTATATTAGAATATTGTAGGTATTGACATGACAATCATTTTGATATATGATTCAAGGTCATATGTTCAAAGGTCAAGGTCACAGCTGCAAAAGAAGACTTAATTTGCTAATTATCTTGAAAACTATTAACTTTTTGTATAGGCATGTATATTAGAATATTGTAGGTATTGCGACAACGATCATTTTGGTATATGGTATAAGGTCATATGTTCAAAGGTCAAGGTCACAGCTGCAAAAGAAGACATAAATTGCTAATTATCTTGAAAACTATTAACTTTTGTATAGGCATGTATATTAGAATATTGTAGGTATTGCGACAACGATCATTTTGTTACATGGTATAAGGTCATATGTTGAAAGGTCAAGGTCACAGCTTCAAAAGAAGACTGAAATTGCTAATTATCTTGAAAACTATTAACTTTTTGTATAAGCATGTATATTAGAATATTGTAGTTATTGACATGACAATCATTTTGATATACAGTTCAAGGTCATATGTTGAAAGGTCAATGTCACAGCTGCAAAAGAAGACAAATTGCTAATTATCTTGAAAACTATTAAGTTTTTGTTTAGGCATGTATATTAGAATATTTTAGGTATTGACATGACAATTATTTTGATACATGGGTCAAGGTCATTTGTTTAAAGGTCAAGGTTACAGCAGCAGAAGATGACTTAAATTGCTAATTATCTTGAAAACTATTAACTTTTTGTATAGGCATGTATATTAGAATATTGTAGATATTGACATGACGATCATTTTGATATATGGTTCAATGTCATATGTTCAAAGGTCAAGGTCACAGCTGTAAAACAAGACTTTAATTGCTAATTATTTTGAAAACTATTAATTTTTTGTTTAGGCATGTATATGAGAATATTGAAGGTATTGACATGGAAATCATTTTGATATATGGTTCAAGGTCATATGTTCAAAGGTCAAGGTCATATCAACAAAGGAATACTAAAATTATTAATTATCTTGAAAACTATTAACTTTTTGTATAGGCATGTATATTAGAATATTGTAGATATTGACATGACGATCATTTTGATATATGGTTCAATGTCATATGTTCAAAGGTCAAGGTCACAGCTGCAAAAGAAGACTTAAATTGCTAATTATCTTGAAAACTATTAACTTTTTGTATAGGCATGTATATTAGAATATTGTAGGTATTGACATGACAATCATATATGGTTAGAGGTCTTATATGTTCAAAGGTCAAGGACATAGCTGCATTAGTATACTGAAATTGATTAATGATTTGGAAATTATTCATTGCACTTCAGTTACTTCATGCATATTATATAAGCAACTTATAAATGAAATGTGAGTGGATATATTTCTGATTAAGTTTTGATGGAGTTCTTAATTTGAGAAAACTTTTCAAGTTTCTGTACTTAATATATTGTCTATTGCACTTTGCAAACAATATTGGACATATCTTCAGGTGAGCGTTAAGGCCCATGGGCCTCTTGTTCGTTTAGATATGAAGCAAAGGGGCCTTAAAGTACTGGTTTTAATAGTTGGTTTTTATATACAGGTTGTCGCAACTGCAAGTTATACTGTGTTACATGTAGAGAGTTTCCACTAAGTTATGCTGCCGATAGTAATTAGGTCATTTATTATATAAAATATGTAGACCTTGTCTCTGTCTATAATATTACCTATTTATAAATAAGAAGGTCAAAAGTTCAAAATTTAGGACGCTCCGATACTAGGTAAGGAAAAAATCGTTTATTTTTTCTTCAGGTTTTTGCTATATTTTAGATTTTAACAATGATGATTACTAGAATATTTGACCGGACAGACGTTCTGACACATTGTATAACTAATTTTGGGAATTATTTGAGGGGAAAAGTGAAAGTTTTGGGTTTAACTTTACAAGTTACAAAATAACACGACCCCTGGTTGAAGTCACTGTAAAAGTCACGTACATATACCCAACTATAAACAGCTAAACCGCGATCAATTTTTAACATAGCAATACGTGAAATATGCAAAACTAGACCATATTTATTACTAACGAAACGTCGTTTTTTAGAATTGTAACCAAATTTTACATTAATGAACAAATTTAGCATTTTTTCCAGTTCTTCGCCACGAGAACAAGGTTATTACTATTGTCTTAAGATAAATCTTCGTGTATGAGCGAAAGGGAAAAGTTTGTATGACGGTCTGCTGTGTACTAGCGAACACTCAGGGCGATCCGACTTACTGGTAAAGTGCTAACTCACAGAGTCAGTATCCTGCAGACAAGCACATCACTCTCCCTAGTCAATTATCCTGACAACGTAAACCAGTCAATACTATGGCCTTCTAATGCCGAGCGCCAGGCAAAAAAAGTGTCATATACCACTTTTTGAATTTAATCATAAAAATGCATTCAAAAAGTGGTATATGACAATATATTGTCATATTCCACTTTTTGAATGTATTTTTATGATTAAATTCAAAAACTGGTATATGACAAAAGCAATATGTCTTATTTTTTATTTAAAAAAATCTTATGGATGACTCGACAAGAGTTCGAACCCACAATCTATCGCTCTCGATGCGGACGCTCTACCATTGAACCACAGAGGCGGAATATTCACAAAGAAATGCGTCTACAAGACACACATATAAAAGTTATTCTAAACTTCTAGTTGGATTTTACAGACTGCAATACAATACAGACAGTTTATATCCTACGATGGCCGATAGCGGCCAGGCTAAAACAAAGCATTTTTCCTATGTTTTTGTACCACGGTACACTTTTTTATGGTTCACAAACACGACAATTTTTGTATGTTTGTGTACCATAGTACACTTTTTGTGGTACACAAACATGACTCTTTTGGTATGTTGGTGTACCATGGTACACTTTTTCATGGTACACAAATACAACACTTTTGGTATGTTTGCGTACCATAATACAAATTTTCGGTCTAAAATGAAGCATTTTACCTATGTTTGTGTACCATAGTACACTTTTTATGGTACACAAACACGAGTCTTTTTATGTGTTTGTGTATCATAAAAATGTGTACCATGGTACACAAACATGGATGAAATGCTTTATTTTTGCCTGGCCGTTATCGGCCATGGTAATATCCTCCATAAAAATAAGTTTTTAAAGACATACTTTTAACACAAAGCATGCTTACATCCTTAAAACAAAAATGTAACGTAAAACTGTTTTCATTTCAGGCCGCTAACAAAAATGTAAACTCCTGACTAATTATAAAGAATTGAACGATAGAACAGCGAAAATGGCGACTAGGAGGCAAGTAAATTTGTCATTTGAACAAGTAAATTGCGTTCCTCAAAATAACAAAAAAAAAAAAAAATAAATAAAATAATAAAAAAAAAAAAAAAAATAAATAAATAAATAAATAAATAAATAAATAAAATATAAAAATTAAAAATAAAAATATTATTATTATTATTTTTATTATTTAAAAAATAAATAAAATGAGAGTTTTCAAGAACAAAATGTATATTTTGACAAATATTTTTAGACATTTGCTCCATTACTTTAAATATATTTCTTTTCCTATAATAAGAAGTACATTTTTTTTACAGTTTACATAGCTAGATTGCTGAACAATGTTAATGCATGCAGGCAGGTTCAGCTCTACAGCATCCACAGATCCCGAAGCACAACTACTTCCGGTACTGTTGAACTTGATAACGCACGTCCATTCGAGGAAATACCAAGTCCTGGTGGGATATATGACGTACCGTTTATAGGCAGCAGCTCTCATGTTTAAACCATTTAGTAGGTATTCAATTAAGCTCAGTTTTCAAACAATGTGGTAAAATTTAATAATTGCAGCTGACCCGGTTTCACAATTATTCACAAGATTGAGTGTACACTCAATCCAAATTAGGGAATATTTTAATGTCTATTTTTATGACATGACACAGTTAAAATTGAATATCCAATAATATATTTTAATTGTTTAGTGTAAGTATGCTGACCAAAAACAATACATTGTCTCATAAAATTTCAAAATTTTTAAAATATGAATGAGAGAAAAACGGATATATTTAAGTTGAGTGTACACTTAATTGAGTGAAAGATTGTGAAACTGGGGACTGGTTAACATGCATTTGACTGAATGATACAGAGCAGAGTATGCAAAGTTTGATTAACAGATACATCTGACTCTTATAATACAAGATTTAAAATCTGAGCCAAGCACAAGTTGTTGGTCATCTGATTATAATTTGAAATTTTGTCCAGACTCGAATAGATTAAACAATAGTGAAGTTGTCTGAATACAATCGGACATTTTTTGTACTAGACTGATTTCAAATTCATATGTTGTTTTAATTCGATCGGACATTAGTTTTGTCAAAAATGTTAATTCACAGTTTTAAAAGAAGTTGACAAAATTTTCTAAATTTTAATTTAGGAAAATCAAAAACTGGGGCCTGGATACAGTAAGGCATTTTTACGAGTTGTATGAATAAAATAAGAAAGTTTCGTTACCAAGCACTGTCTGATAGAAGAAAACTAACGTTAACGTTTTAAACTGAATTATAGAGTTTTCAAAACTTTTTGCTTTGCTTACTATATTGTGGTGTGGACATTGAGATGTGTGTTAGTGTTTGATTTCATTAAAGTGTCATTTTTCGGTAATGTCTTATCCGGTTTTGCACAAACGATATGGAATATCAGGTGGATCCATTGACATTTCAAGGTTTTTAAAATTTTATTTCATTCATTTTTTTAAATTTATTTGTTTAGATATATATATTTAGATATTATTTATTTATTTTCTGAAATATGACCACTGATAACTAAAGTCCACTCCCGGTTCGGATACATTGAGAGAAATGGAAAACAAACTCATAAGCTTGTATTTTGCACAGTTTGCTTATCATAAGGCGTATTCGACTGATTGTTTTCCAGTAAGCAAGAGGCTCTTCTATTAAGCGACATTTTCCCACCTTTATATTTGACCAATCAGACTACAGATAACAACTTTACGTTTGTTTTTCGACTGGTAACTTCTTCTCAACGCATCCTTCGTTAACAACAGTCTTTTTTCGGAAGTGATAAGTCTATTGAACACTTTATCAGTAGAATGATAATTACAAAATGACATTCTGTGATTTGATTGGTCACAATTAAAGGTGGAAAAATATCGGTCTATGGAAGAGCCTCTTGTTCGACGGAAAAGAACCAGTCTTATACGGCTATTATTAGATATGTGTTGTATTAAAGCATTTCGTATTTTTAAAAAAATGTTTTTCAATTTCACCCTCTAGCAAATTACACGGCGTCAAATATACACCAACTGTTTAAAGAATTTTATGAAAAGCATGGAGACATCACTAAATTCCGAGTCGGAAAAGACTGGATGGTTTTGCTCTATAATCCGGACTACATACAAAGAATGTGCATGGAACCTATTAAGAACCCATTCCGACCCCCTCTAGAATTATTTGACACATACTTCAAACGGAACAATTCCCATGGAAGTATAGGGACTTTGTAAGTAATTATAAAGTACCAAAATAACTTGAGATACTTACTATTTGACTTATTTCGGTTTCGGGTGCATTAAATATAAGAAGAGTTGATTAATGAGGTTTTACTCCCAAGTCAAGGTTTTATTTTTGCTTTTATCGAGGCAGTCAGTACTGGTTAACCTTGATAACCCGGAGAAATATAACTACCTTTGGCAATATTTATCGCATTAGAAACTAACCGAGTGGTGTTCGTACCTAGACAGTAAGTACGCTTTGGACCACATAGTTACTGAGGCTCCTAGGGTAGATTGAGAGAAAAGTGGAACGAATGCAAAATAATATAATGATATTTACATACAAATGAACTATTCTTTTATCGTTTTTTATTAATCAATTATCGGCTGTTGTTCGTAAAGGTTTTAACTTTAACTTATCCCGGACAAGTTTACTAAGTCATTCAAACTTTCGAGGGATGTTGCTATATCCAAGTCATTAAGAATCTTACTTTAAATCGTTAAATCTTTAAGCACTTTCACTCTAAGTTAAAAAAAGAATAAATAAATAAATAAATAAAATAAAACAAATAAATAAAAACTAGTTTTCTTTTTTTTTCTTTCAAAAGTAAAAATTAATTTCATTTCTGTAAAAAATTTAAATAAATTTACAAAAGCGTAAGAAAATACAAAAACTGTCATATATATCGTCATTTCCCACTCACAATAACCAATCAAAATTTTTGAAACAAAAAAGATTCGAAATATATTTTTTAGGAATCTATTTATTTGTTATTTTTAGAAATGGTGAAGAATGGGCAGCATTCAGAAAACCAGCCCAAGACCAGATTTTAAAACCTACCATTGTTGCGAACTACGTACCTCTCATTAATAATGTAGCCGACGATTTTGTTCTGAATTTGAAAAAGAAGTCTCATATTGATAACTGTCTGGATGAATTTTACAAGTATACAACTGAAAGTATGTACTTATTATATATTCATCTTTTATTTTCGTAATTATGTCTGTTGCCAAAAACTCTCTTTTCAGTTGCAATATTTGTTTTTATTCTCAAGCCATGCGTTTGTAATACAGCATTTCTTAGATACAATGTTCCGGACGAAGTGTCACGTGACTTAAAAATTAGGGCATTTTTACCGCCTTGTTTGTAAACATATACAATAAACTGCTAGGACTCGTTTTTCATGATAAATTGATTTTTTTTTTACCAAATGTAATTTTAGTTTCTTTTAGGCATTTTAATCATAGAGACGATTAAAAACATCTTAAATTTATTTTCTTCAATAAAATAATCGCCAGAAACATCGATGTTGTTGATGGCTTTACTGCAAATCTGAGTAATCAAAATTTAAGATTTTCGTCATAAATTATATTTTATTTCTTTATTTTGTTTAATATAAGATAAAATAATTCAAATAAAGTTAAAATCAAACAGTTTAAATTATTTGATGCAGGTATAAGGTCAAAAATATATGTAAAATAGTTACAATTACGACCCATCACTATCACTATGCAGCCGATCATTTATGACATTTTTGTTATGCCCTACATTTTGGGACCGGTCACAATTTCTTCCACTTCACTTATAGCTGTTGACGTTTCGATATAAGTGAAATATTCTTACTAGGACGTTAAACCCCCTTAAATCAAACAATTAATCAATCAACCTTTAAATTGCACGTTTAAGAACCCTCCTTCTCCATGAAAATTGTACTTAGCACACCACAAAGGTAAAAAATCCATCATTCACATTAAGCTGGCGATGTCTCGATATAAGTATAATATTCTTGAACTATATAAAAAATTTAATCAATTTATCTACCGTTCATACAGGATTTTTAATGAAACTTCTGATTTTTTATTGTCTTTGTAATGTTGACAAGATAATGCATTTAGTGCTTATTAGATAGAGAGTAAGTGAAACGAACTTCTTATTATTACTACACGATTTCCGGTCTTCGTTTAAAGCCGGAAGTAGATGAAATTATATGAGAATTAAGCCCTTAGTCAATTTACTGAATTAAATAATATATTTTAGATTTGTATGGAATAAACAAAACTTAGGCTATGAATATTATATTCACACACACACACACACCCACACACACACACACGGTTATAAATTACATAAAAAACATCACACACACACACGGTTATAAATTACATAATAAACCTCACACACACACACACACGCGCGCGCGCGCGCGCGCGCGTCGAGTATTAGATAAAACAGATATATATATATATATATATATATATATATATATATTATATACTTTCAGGTATCGGTATGCTTTGTTTTAACAAAAGACTCGGTTGCCTTGACGAAAACCCAAATGTGAACATTATGCCAATTATCAAGCAATTCTTCAGGGCCCTTGGTGCATCAACTTTTTCTAAGCTTCGACCATTCAAATATCTACGTACCCCATTGTATAGAGAGTTTGAAACAGCTGCTAATGAACTTCAGAAGTATGATTTCAATTATTATAATTGAATATATATAAATCAGTGTGTGTGTGTGTGTGTGTGTGTGTGTGTGTGTGTGTGTGTGTGTGTGTGTGTGTGTGAAATTAGTAAAATTAAATATTATAGATATTATAAACTTACCTGCTTAAAAAATCGGAATCGTTTTTTATCGTTAATTAAATAAAGTTCAATTAACTTTATATACCTTTAACGTTTTTTATATGCATTTAAAAAAAAAATTTTCGGATTTTTTTCATATCGTATAATAAAAACTAATGTAAAATAGCAAGCTAATCTTTTCTTTATTTCAAATATCGAATTTATTTTTAAGTTCATTAATTTAACAGGAAAAGTAAATAAATTTTGTAGTTTGAAGACGTAATGGTTAATAATTTAATATTACTAAACAGTTTTTGTAATAATGCAACAAATTTTAATGACTTTTAAAGTACATGTGCCACTCTATTTGTAACACACACACAGAGAGAGAGAGAGAGAGAGAGAGAGAGAGAGAGAGAGAGAGAGAGAGAGAGAGAGAGACTACATAAATTACAAACACATAAAACAGCAAAACGTATCGACTCTAAATCGGGGGGGGGGGGGGGGGGTTAGTTTGCTAACTATAGGAAGATCGATTTTCATCGGGTTCTTCGGTGATTGCCACCATCCACACACCGAAAAGCAAAATAATCCTGATTTCGGGATTAATACACCATTACTTGACTCTTGGTAATTTTCAGCCATCTGAAAATTAATCGCCGCGATGAATGAAACGATTGTTGTACCAAGAATCACCTTTGAGGACCAATAAATTTAGAACTAATGTTAGCTAGGGTCAGAGTCTTGGGTCAGACTCGGTGGTGATTTGGGGTTCTAACCCACGACCTTCCCATAACGGAGTAAAAACTCTACCAAGAACCCGTCATTACATATGAAAGTCGCAGGTCTAAAGGACGAGGCCTTTAAAAGCCCAGGTCCCATATCGAGACAATACTGTACTTTCACTTGTAGCTAGTGACGTATTAATGTAGGGGAACTATTCTTGACAGGGAGACGGAAACAGTAAAGTTATAAACGTTATAATAAACTGAAAAACTGATCAAATTGGGTAATTCGTCCGAACGAATTAATAAATCGTTCGGACGAATTAGTTAAATTGTTAGGACGAATTAGTAATTCTTTCGGACGAATAAGTTAAATCGTTTGGACGAATTATTACTTCGTTCGTACGAATTAGTTAAATCGTTCGTACGAATCGTACGAATTAGTTAAATCGTTCGTACGAATTAGATTTTTTTTCATTTGGCCCTTCAACGCCGTCGTTAATATACATTACAATGTTTCATGAACTATTTCTTTAAGTTAACGAGTCTATGTACAGTTGACATCTGATCAGTAATTACTTTCAAATTTAGAAAGCATAAAAACACATTTGTATTTATGCTGTTCGTGAAGCCCATGAAACTATGACACATTTGTATTTATGCTCTTCGTGAAGCCCGTTTAACTATGACACATTTGTATTTATGCTCTTCGTGAAGCCCATTAAACTATGACACATTTGTATTGATGCTGCTCGTGAAGCCAATTTAACTACGGCACATTTGTATTTATGCTGTTCCTGAAGCCAATTAAACTATGACACATTGTATTTATGCTGTTCGTGAAACCCATTGAACTACGACATTTCTGTTTATGCTGTTCGTGAAGACCATTAGACTATGACACATTTGTGTTTATGCTGTTCGTGAAGACCATTAGACTATGACACATTTGTGTTTATGCTGTTCGTGAAGACCATTAGACTATGACACATTTGTGTTTATGCTGTTCGTGAAGACCATTAGACTATGACACATTTGTGTTTATGCTGTTCGTGAAGACCTTTAGACTATGACACATTTGTGTTTATGCTGTTCGTGAAGACCATTAGACTATGACACATTTGTATTTATGCTGTTCGTGAAGACCATTAAACTATGACACATTTGTGTTTATGCTGTTCGTGAAGACCATTAGACTATGACACATTTGTATTTATGCTGTTCGTGAAGACCATTAGACTATGACATATTTGTATTTATGCTGTTCGTGAAGACCATTAAACTATGACACATTTGTATTTATGCTGGCGCTGTTCGTGAAGACCATAAAACTTTGACTTTATTTATACCAACTTAGTTCAAACCAGATAAACAACAGAAAATAAAAAAGATCAAATGTTTGTTTTTAGGTTAGTTTTGGCAAACATAGAACAAAGGAAATTGGAAGATAAAAACCCAAGAGCTGACGATTCTTCACCAGGTACAGAGGAACCAAACCTACTCAAAACTTTACTGAATGATCCAAGACTAACATCAGAACAGACATCTAGACTAATACAGGACCTTTTTAATGGCGGCGTGGATTCTGTAAGTCAATATTGTAATGTTGTAATGAGTCAAAATTATTTCAATATGACAATGATTTTGAAAACATTTCAGTAATGGTTTTGAAACAAGTATTAAATTGATTTTTTCCTTTTTGCATATGAACTTTTCTTACTCTCAAACAAGGATTTCATTCAGGCTTCATGTTTCTTGTTGGTGCATACGTAGTGTTACCAAATGTATTATGAACCGGAAGTTGGAAAACCGGAAAATCCTTATTTAATTTTAGCCGAAAATAATTACAACCGCTACTGGACGCAATCTTAGCAGCTTCAGAAATCGACAATTATTGTAGCTGTCTCAAAAAAGATTTACGCAAAATAATTTAATTTCTAAATTCTGTCACATCAAACTGCAAAAAAAAAAAAAAAAAAAAAAGAAAATTAACGTAAACTCACGTGATTGTTTTTCACGTTATACACCAATAAACTACACAACCATAGCAACGCTAAACGTGAAGGGCGTGGCTTAAGTCTCTCTTTATTTTGTTAGCTGAAATTGTTTGTTCATAACGGTTACAACACGCAAGGAATTTTATATTAATTATAAAAAAATCAAGAAAAATAAAGCAAAACATGATTTATGTTTTAGTCTTAGTGTTAAAAATTAAATTATTAGAAATAATTTGTGTTTTAACAAGTTTATTGTGTCATAACATTAAAAACGGCGTCCACGCTTTATAACGTGCTAATTATTTCTTAAATATACTGCTCAATAATCTTTTTTTTTTTTTTATATATTTTTTTTTTATCTTTTGTTTTGAATTTAAAAAACGTATTGCCTTTTGTTTGAAATAAATTGTGACATTACAAGAATAAAAATTAAAAGCTTTTTAATGGTGTTTTTAATATATATTTTAGACTGCTAATTCAATGGCGTTGCTGTTATATAATCTGTCAAAATTTCCAGAGAAGCAGGAACTTTTGTATCAAGAAATTTCAGAAAAATTATCACCAGGGGAACCCGTGACCAGGGAAATACTTGGTAATATGCCATACCTCAAAGCTTGCGTAAAAGAATCGTTTAGGTAAGAAAGTTGATTGCTCATTTATTTGAAAAAATCTCGCAAAGTTCGTCACATGACCAATGTGACTTTGCGATTTCCTGGTTCAAAACAACGATTCTTGTAAAATAACGTCAGTAGACCAATTATTATACCAGTAACGGGTGCCGGCTACGCGTGTTTTCTGACATGATATTTTAAATATTTGTTAACTAAAAAGTACGAAATCAAATTTCAGAAGCAGCCGACATACCTTACAGCCGGCATGTATAGCATTTTTGGTCGTTTTAATTATAGCGACAGCATATTTTTAAAATATAATTGTGGCCAACAAAAATAAACATGATTTGACAATCGAACTTAAAAAAGTTTGATGTCGGAAATCGTTGATTGTATGAGATTGAGTACTAAGTTTTAACATATATTTCAATGTTATAAACATATACTCATGTATTATACAGTGGGAGTGTTTTACTAATGAATTATCAATATGTTGTTAAAATGTTGTAAAAGCATGTTGAATATATATAAAAAAAAAAATAAATAAAAAGTATACCATCTAAATAACTTACGGCTAAAAGCATGTGTTCTGTATCTTTTTTTTCCCCCTGAAACTCCTAGTCAAATTTGATAGAACATGAAGAAATCTGCCTTGGGCATCAGACACCATTAACTTACATATATGACTAAATTCCTGACTTTGGTAAAAAATTATGGTAAATTTTCAGCTTAAGTCCATGTGACTTCAAAGGCCTAACCTGATATAATACTAAAGACAACAATATACATATCTTAAAACAGCAAAAAAAAAAAAAAAAAAAAAAAAAAAAAAAAAAAAAAAAAAAAATAATAATAATAATAATAATAATAAAATAAAAATTAATAAATAAATTGCCAAGTATAATTAAAATCAATAAGCAAACTATTTTAACCTTTAAACATCGGATATTTGATATTAAATATTTAGATTAAATTTGCATTTAATATTTTGACAAAAGTTTCTAATAAGTCACCGCCTCGGTGGCTCAGTGGAAACGCGTCTGCCTTGAGAGTTTATCGGTTCGAACCCCGGCCGGATCATACACAAGACTTTGAAAAATTGAGACATTGGTTCCTCGACTGGCGCTTAGCATTAGAAAGAAAGAGTATTGACTTGTTATCCCTGTGTAAGAATAATGGACTGGGGAGAGGTGTAGTTGTCTGTGGCGAACTGACCTAGCACATTACTCAAAAATAGTCGCCCTGTGTACGCGCTAGTACGCGGCAGGCGATTTAATACACTTGCACATATACACAGACACGCAATAGTCCTAAAAACAATCCATGTAAAATAAAAACTTTGCTCTCGTTGTAAATTGCTTAAAAATTGCTCATGCGACGTTAAACAACATTACAACAACAACAACAACAACAACAACAACAAAAACAACAATCCTTATAAACTATGATAGTAACGTTGATAAATTAATTTTACAGAATTTTCCATCCGATTGCTGGTGGTAGCGTCAGAGTATTTGATCATGATATTGTAATTGGAGGATATAACATACCCAAAAAGGTGAGAATATAACTGGCTTCAGTTTAACAATCATTTATTCAACTGGGTATATTCTCAACTCAAATTAGGGAACATTTCAGTGTCAGTTTTTAAGACAATACACAGCTGGAATTGAATATTTATTTTCATATCTAAATTGTTTAGTGTAAATTTGTAGAAGAAATAGAAAAAATTGTCTCCTAAAACTTAAAAATTTTTAACATTGGTGGGAGAAAAATTGGAATATTTGAGTTGAGTTGAACACTAAACTGAGTGAATAATTGTGAAACTCGGGGCTAAATCATTTTTGGATTATTGGAATACACTTATTTCATCATTTGTCTCATCGTTTATATAGAGACATATCATACAGGTCGGTGGTCAAGTGCGCTTGAAACGTGCGCTTATGGATCACAGCGCCTCTCACCAAAAGGGTTCGAACCCCACTCGGGACAGATCCTAGAGTGAGAAAGTTTGTCATTTCGCTTGCCGAAAGTCGATAGTTTTCTCCGGACACTCAGGTTTCCTTCACCATCCCAGAACTGACCGCCTCGAAGTAAGTGAAAGAGTCTTGACTAGGGCGTAAAACACCATTACTCCACTCATATCATGCAATTTTTAAAAATTTCATCCATCATGTCAAAAATTTTAGAAAATTGTATTCAGGCATTTAAAATTATGATATGACAAAGTAGCATAAAAAAATTAAGAAACGTAACGGATTTTTACATATAATTACACATATTATAATGCTTTGTTTCAAATTTTTGGATTTTCTTCCATAACTCAGTAGGCAGTACTTTGTGCTGTAAGAAAATGTACCAGTAAGCAAAATTTTCAGCCGTCTTAATTTTTTGAAATTCATTTAATACTAAGGTTTGTTCTCTCGTGCAAAGCATTCGTTAGCTGGATTTGGACTCATATAATTTTGGAACTTTTGATTTAATTTTCAACTGTTTGGCTTATTTTTTTTATCTATCAAACTTTTCAGCCCCTAGTACTAGTTTCACAGAAGAGGAATGATTTTCCGAAATGTGCACAGATGGCACATAGTTACTATTGTTGTGCGTTTCAGCCTACTGCCTAAGTTATACAACAGATCCTTCTAATGATTGACAGGACCTTATACAACCATCAACCTTAGTGTTCTCTTCCTTTGCCCTTTACACTTACTGCTACCACTGAATGGGATCGATATTAGGTCAGGCCTAAAAGCTTCATCCTAGATGTTGGAGTTCTACATTCTATTCTTCCCGAATATTGGTACAAACTCAAACTTACCTTGTATCCTTGTTGCTTTGTTTTTCTATAAAATTTTGAACTTTTATAATTTAAAAAAATTGTTATCGATATACTTATATACGTGTAAGGGTTGTTGGCTTATTTTTGGTCGTTGGTTGTAAAAATGGGATTATTTTCGGCAATCCAAGATTATTTTAAAGTTCATTAGATTAACCATTTAATATTTATTCCACGTGTCTCTATAAGTCAGTAATTTTATATTCCGTAATCCGGATGTGTCATTTCCGTGTCATGTTTCGTTTCATCATTTTATTGTGCTGTGTCGTTACCTTGGTTACGTGTGTTGTTTACAAGTACATGTTCATTAACAAACTGTAGTATTTGTTTCCATTTTTAGACGGTTTTATTTGCTGTCGGATCTGTGATATCTATGAATGATAAGTATTATAAAGATGTCAAGGACTTTGTCCCAGAGAGATGGCTGAGAGAACCAAACGAATACAACCAACAAAAATAAATTCGTTTGGCCAGTTACCTTTTGGGTTTGGAGCTCGAAGCTGCATTGGTCAGAGATTTGCCGAAAATGAGATTTATATTGCCATGATAAAGGTAATGGTTTAAGTTGCATAATTGAATGTAATAAAAAAACTGATTGGTCAAGTTAGCATAAACGTGATGACTTGTTCAATTTAAAATTTTAAATGTCATGATACAACCCCAATTTTCGACTGCTAGTTGTTTATGTATTTTGGTATGCCTTTGATAATAATCAATGCAGGAAAAAACAAAAATATTCAATCGTTGAATCCTCAATAAACAGTGTTGTATATATAATAGTATGTGCAATTGTAATGGCGTCTAGTTTTTAGGGACCTTTATAATCCGCTTATGTTTTAACCAATGGATCTTTACATATGCAAGTAATTTTATATTAAAAAAGAGCAAAAGACTTTAAAAGATTCACCATCATGGCCTGATTGTTTTGTCAAGAATTTTTATTCCATTGAGTTATGAAGCAAGATGTTAGCTAGTCGGGAATTTTTCGCGTTCATTTGATTTTGTACAAATTCGCAAATATATATATATATATATATATATATATATATATATATATATATAATTTATTTATGTTTAATTGGTCATTGGTCATCAATCGTTCAAGCAAACTTTATAATTAGCAAATATTTTGCAATTATGATTGTCGCGAAAATAAACTCACACGAAAACTATGATTCCCTGATTTACAGTATTTAAACAACTTTTTAGACATGTACATTTGTAATTCGGTACCAGATTTGACAAAATTTTAAATATTCAAACATATAAAAAAGAAAAAAAAACCCACTTTATTTTCAGATTATTCAACACTACGTTTAAAAAATATGGGATTCATTTGATTTTGGAACTTTGGATTCCTTAATTTTCAAATGTTTTGCTTATTTTTTTATCTATTAACATTTTTGGACCCTAGTGTCATTGATAAGGAATGAATTTCCGAAATGCGCACATATGGCACATCAAGGTTAATACAGGTATTTTCTTTAAACATATAACAATAACACAAACCATACCTGTCAAAACTTGGCAGTCTCTTTATGACTTACGAACAAGCATTTTAGACAGAAATACAATATAATGCAATTACTTTTAGGTGATCTTCATAATGACACCATAAATTTCATGTTAACTATTAACACAATTATTTAGATTTTAAACTTAAGTTAAGGAACATGAAAGTTGAAGAATGATTGTGAAACTGGGGCCAGATGCATTTCCTAAGATTTGAAGAAAGTTGAAAATGCTTATTGGTTTCCTGAACGTCATACATATTGCATGAAAAATAAATCAATTAACATATAGCTTTTAATTACTTTTCTTTTCTTTCTTTCTTTTTTTTTTTTTGTTCACAGATGGTACAAAACTTCAAGTTCTCTCTCCCTTCAGATGCTCAAGAGATGGATTTCGAATATTTGCTACTCCAAAACATTCCCTTAAAGTCTTACTTGAACAAAGATGAAATAATTATTTTTATCAATAAAAACTTTTTTTCTTGGATTCATGATCAGATTTTGTTGAATGAAACTTTTGTATATACAATGTGCATATAAATACTCGAATTGAATGATAATTATTTTGTGGACTTCATATAACACTTCAACGACTTTCATGTGAAAAGTAAAGATTTAGACCTTAGAACATTCATAGAAATTTACGCATTTTTACAGATGTAGTTGTAAATACAACGTTACGCCGTTAAAGATTATGAGTTGATAATTTTCATGCAATCTATAGTTTGTTGATGACAAAACCTACTGATTTCTTTCGGAAGCAGAGTATTTTAAGCATTTTCTTTTCGTTTAACATAATGTAAAATATGTATTATCTGCTCTCTCTCTCTCCATGGTTTTTTTTTTAAATTTTTTTTATTTGCATTTTTACTCAGTTGTACATATGCTTACCATGATTTCATGTTTATAATTAATAAAACAAACATACCAGTCCTTGTCTATATCACAATCCCCAAAACAAAGTAAAAACTTTGCAAACTGGCAAAATATGTTATACACGTGAACTAATGATATATAAATGATATATAATGATTCTTTATTAAATAACATTTTATCATAAAGTGTCAATATTAAAATTACTGTAATCAAAAAGGTTGTTTGATTCATAGCTCTTCTACTACAAAATGAAAAGTTTACCTCATAAACACGCTGGTCAGTTCGCTTGCCGAAGGTCGGTGGTTTTCTCCGGGCACTCCGGTTTCCTCCATAATCCC
Source organism: Tegillarca granosa (assembly GCA_029721355.1). Lineage (NCBI taxonomy): Eukaryota > Metazoa > Mollusca > Bivalvia > Arcoida > Arcidae > Tegillarca > Tegillarca granosa. The sequence goes on along the minus strand of CM056603.1, from coordinate 41,993,096 downwards.
AGAACTGACCGTCTTGAAATAAGTGAAAGATTCTTGACTGGGGCGTAAAACACCATTACTCCACTCCACTCCACTCCAGTCCACTCATAAACACACTGTATTTGACGCATATTTAAAAATATTCATTTTTATATTTAAATGGAAGGTCGTAGTAGTATATGTTTTATGAAATTAATTTGGCTAATAAATATGAAGTATTAATGTCCCTTCAGGGCTTCCATTTATTTAACTACATACACATGTTTAATTTACAAAGTTCTGTAGAAAGTATGCTTCGTAACATGTATTTCGATATTTTAATTTGGTGGGTCGGTATATAAAAGAAAACTATTAAAAATTATGACTTTGCTGGTGTTTGTGTACTGCATTATAAAAACTGCATGTCTGTTTTTAATATTTAAGCAATAAAAGAAAGACTTTGTTACTTAAAACGTAGCTAGGCGATATCAGACGCAACAAAGAACATGGCCCTATACAAATAGATATCCAGTAAAAACAAATATGAATCCTGACCACCGATTATAAAACTTACTGACCTTCGGACAGGGACAAGAGCGCATGTATTGAAGCCCCCATTTCTACAAATCCACTATTTTACAATCATTTGTCTATCGATTCGCTTAGCAAGTTAAGTGTTACTTAGATGTTATATTAAAGATCACTGTTTCAGATCATGAATTTTACACTTTATTGAAAATAGATCGTCGAGATTAGCTTACATCAAAATAAATACAAAGCGTTATTCGTGTGTTAGTACGAAGTCATACCTAATTTATAACAGACAGAGCGTATAAAACAATTTGCAACAGGCAATAAATCAAAGGGAAAGATTTAATAAAGCAGATAAACGAAGAATACAAGACGCACATACTGTAACCACTGATTAAAATTATATTAACCAAAAATAATTAAATTTAATTTAAATTCAAAAAAATTTATAATGTCACAAAGTTTTGACTTTTTTAAATATCTTAAAAAGAGCTAAAATTTCATAATTCGTAGACTTGTGTTACAATGCCTAGCAAACAGACAACATAATTAACATGACAAGTAAAACAAACATACCAGTCCTTGTCCAGATCACAATCCTAAAAACTAAGTATAAATTTTGAAAGCTCGCAAAATTAGTTATACACGTAAACGTCCAACAAGGAAGTGAGACCGGGTGCTTCGGAAGGGTAAGCACCTCCTGTCTAGCTAGCTACACCCGTCACGTACAAGTCAATTTTGAGAATGAAAGAGGCAAAGAACTATGGTAAGTACAAATATATCCAGACTAGGTTTGAATACAGTTACTACATACTTATCAACAGTATTGTGATGACGGCGATAAAACTTTTTAATGGCCTTGATTAGCAGGCTTGCAATATTCTTGTATCAACAATTTGATTGTTAGCAGTTTGCTTCGTTGTAGAAAGTCCCCATAGTTGGAACAAGCTCTACCATAATGTATTAACTGTGAAACATATACACCATACGCAGGAGAAGCAGGGATATTACTTCAAAGAAACGGAAAGTTGACAATAGAAAAATTAAAAAAAGACAAATAAAACACTTACACTTCTGAAAAAAAACTGAAAATTGAAAATCGCAAATCGCTTGCCTTGCAATTTTCAACAATAAATAAAGTTATAAATCAAAAATTGCAAATACGTTGCCTTGCAATTACTATAAAGTAAAATATACAAACTCGAAATATCAAAATATGCATTAATTATACAAATTATATGCCACAATCATGATTCAACGGATGATAAATAGATATACAAGTGTGAAGTTAATTCACTAGACAAGCCTCTAGGGTATTTATCGGAGATTTATAGCTGTAATGTAACATCATAATAACCTTAGAAATTTTAATTTTTTTTTACTTTGAAATACTTGATTACTGTTAAGATTTCATAATTTTGTTAAAACAATGCGTTAAAGGTATTATTATTTTTTAAATTAAACCTTCCTTTTATTCGTTTTTGAGTAGAATTATTTTTACAATAAGTGGGATGGTTGGGAACCTCCAAATAGTAATCTGACCACACCACGGAATATCTACCCATGGACATGTCTATGCAGCTATTTTTTATCAGTTATTTATCAGTATGACTCTATATTTGCCTTCTTTTTTACTCTCGTTTGCTTGTTTCAGTTTATTCTTTTATTGTATAATATTCAATGGTTGCTTTCAAGTTCATGTTGTTCAATTTCTATTTAAGCTAATTGCAGTGCCTGTCCAAAGTCGGGAATTTAAAAATAATTTTTTCAATACGCTTTCTTTGCTTTGTTTGGCTGTTCTTAACATACCTGTATTGTTCTTGTTTTCTTTTGCAAAGTCAAGGTTTTAGTTGCAAATTTTCTTCTATTATACATGTATGAAGAATGCTTCGAACTTTAAGGGTACATGTAACGATTTTCAGTTTTGACATATTTTATTCGTCGTACTTAAATATGGCTGTAGCGAAAATTTCATAAAATTCCATTCCATAATAAGGTAGATATCGGTGATTTTCTAATACATCTCTAGAAATCCAAATCAAAAAGGTCGATATCAAGGCTCCCGTGTTGTGACGCCATACCAGTAATATACCTCAACAGAATTTATTTACCAACTATTAAAATAAGTATAATCCGAACTCGTAGCTTAACTTTCTATGATTATTTTACGGGAAAACTAATTAATGAAGTGGAATTAACATCCGGTGTACTGACAATTAGGATTAATAAACATGCTTTTGTTGAAAAAATCTGAAAGTTGTTGCTGGGAATTTAAAGACATTGGATGTTATAAAGCAGGCACTCACCTCGTCAACTTTCCTGTGTGTAAAATAGTAAAACTACAAAATAGATAACATAGAATATAATACATAATGACAGGCACAATAACTAAGTCAACCACTAACCTCAAAATTACTCAAGCGTGAAAAGTAGGTCAAGGGTCTTCGGCTAATTAAAGATCCGTATGTACGACAAATTTTAACGAGGTTTCAAAACTTTAACTTATTTTCAACCAATCAGCTTTTTACCATGTAATTAATAATCATAGAAACAAAATCTATACGCACACCTACACAAATAGAAGTAATCCACCAGTTTCCAACAACACTCAAAAATTACTCAAGCATGAAAAGTAGGTCGCATGTCTTTAAGCAAAATGAAAGATCCGTGTGTTTAAAGAATGTTTACAAGGTTTCAAAACTTTCACTTGATTACCTAGTTTCAGCTAATCAGAGTGCTTTATTTTGTCATGTGGTCAATAACCATATATATAGAAAGAAAATCGAGACGGCCACTTCACTGAGTCAAACTACAAAGATCACGTGACAGAGAGTTTTCTAGATCATCCCTTCAGGATAAGTCCAAGGAATCTCTTACTGTTAGAGACTTAAATTAAAAATATTACGTACACGGCATAAATGAAGACACTCACGCAATGTATAGAATGCTAGTACAGGGACAATTTTTTTTTTTTTTAAAAAAGCTTGTGTCCTTGATTTTTACTGCTGCAACATAAACTGGCCACCAAAACATAAATATCTTTTTATCCATTTTAAACGGAGTCCCTTTTCTGAAAGCATTTGGTTTGTCAACATATAAAATAAAATCAAAGTTGAATGACCCTTTTAAGAACAATACTTTCTTCCAGGGGATGTATATCTTTAACTTCCGGTCTTAATAAAACCATACGACTATTTTTTTGTTAAAAACGGAAATAGTCTGTAAGAGGCTGACATATCGTAAAATAACTTCAAATGAAAATTGTTCAAGTTTTATTATATGACGAATTACGACATGACATTTGTAATAAAATTGATAAAAAGATATAAATTGTGTTAAAACTGTCCAAGTTTTCTAGCTAGGGGTATCGAATAACGGGAAACGTGTTTTAAACTTGAGGAGTGCAAACATGTAAAAGGGTGAATCGTTACACTTGAGTAGTTTCACCGATTTTTTTTAAAAAACAATTTATTTCTAAAGTGATTGTTCTGCGTTGGACAAACTTGTACAGGATGGGGACAGTGTTTTAAAAATTTAGGAAAGTCTGTCACGAATAATATGCATGGACGATAGGAATTAGATTATATATTTATGTGTCTTAGAAAGAGGACATTTATATATATAGGTAAGTGTGAGTGCCGACATTAAAACATCAATGTAAGTGTGTATACTGTGCACATAACTTTAACAAATACATGATAATTGATATAACTTTAAAGGGTCTTTGTTTAACAGGCGTATTTAAAACTTTCAACTGGGATGCTCTCTCTCTCTCTCTCTCTCTCTCTCTCTCTCTCTCTCTCTCTCTCTCTCTCTCTCTCTCTCCAACCTAGGTTGGAATCCTAGTCGAGGCACATACCAGTCTGAGAAAGTTATTCAGTTTGTTTGCCGAAGGTCTTTGGTTGTCCGGGAACTCCGGTTTGTTGCCTCAACCATCCCTGAACTAGCTGTCTTTATGTGAGTGAATTCTTGTCTGGGGCGTAAAACCACACACACACACACACACACACACACACACACACACACACACACACACAGAGTGGTTTCTTGTATGTAATTTCGTTACTATGCAATATTATTCTGATGTTGAAATTATATGGTCACTTAATACTTATTAATTATTCTTATTATTAATTTACTAAATCTAAATAAGCAGGTGAAGTTGAAGCATCTTAAATCATAAAAAATAAATCAGTCTGTCATGCACATACTTTTCGAATTATGTAATTTTGTTTGAATTAATTTGCACGAGACGATCCTTCCCGAGACGATCCCTCCCGACATCGATCATAGACGATGTAAACATACATGTAGGTCTTATCGACGATATACTGCGTATTTGATTATGATGTTATTTGAAAGAATTCATGACGGGTATGCAAACAAAGATATTAGTCATAATGAACAAAAAGATACCTGTTTTATATATGACCCTTAGATCTAGGGCAACCTTATTTTGTCAAAAGTTAAAGATATTTTGGTATCACGTGTTTAAACCGATTTGATTTTTATTTTAAAAAATCAATAAATTTTCACTGCCTAACACAAATGACAGAAAGCACAAATTACCAAAAAAAAAATATATATATATAAAATAAATAAATAAATAAATAAAAAAATAATAAAAATAGAATAAAAATGAAAAATAAAAATAAATAAATTAATAAATAAAATAATAAAAATAATAATGAAATAATGATGATGATGATGATGTAAATAGTAATGATGCCAATAATAATAATAATAATAATAATAATAATAATAATAATAATAATGATAATAATAATGGTGATGATGATGATGATGATGATGATGATGATGATGATGATGATAATAAAGTTGATGATAATGATGATGTAGATATTAATGATGTCCATCATAGTAATAATACTGATGATAATAATAATAAATTATTTTTGTAATTACACCTGTGTGTTTTTGTATGAAGTTGAACATTGATAGTCGTGGGTCGTGTATACTCCAACGTAACCTACAGATGGTCTCAGGAATCCACAAAAAGCACGAAGTTTATTTTACTAAAACATCAATCATCATAATTAAACACTTATTACCTCGATTTATTCGACATTATCTTTGATATTTCAGACCACCTGAAGTGTTGTTATTTACTGCAAAGGTGACAAAAGTCACAGAATTTTTATATCAACCTCTTAACATTGATTTATGATATATTACCTGAAAATTCTTAAAATTTTATATAAATTGAACTTTATCCAGTCTTGATTTAAATAATCTTTTTATCACTGAAGAAAACAAATGTGCTAAAGATGAATCTCGTAGCATCTTGACAATCTATTCTAACTACAGCGCTAGCAATTTCTGTTTTCTATATAAAAGTTTATTTAATTGTCATTCTGTAATACAGGATCAAGTTTGTTAAATGTAAGTAAATAGTATTTTTTTAGTTTGGTTTCAGTACTTTTTGTGGTAAAGAATGTAACTTGGTAACGGATAACATTACGTGGGAACGAATAAACGTTCCTGAAAACGAATTACCATTGTCATTTAATGGAAAATAAAACTCGTTTTCGTAAAAACGCAAATCGATTGCACTGGGAACTCACACATGATGAAAAGGCATCTTTAAGGATCCTTAAAGCCTCCTTAAAGCTGCCTTAAATGTATCTTTAAGGACCTTTAAGGGGGCTTTAAGGATCCTTAAATATGCTTTAAAGGAGTCTTTAAGGACTCCTTAAAGATCCTTAAAGCTGTCTTAAATGTCTCTTTAAGGACCTTTAAGGGGGCTTTAAGGATCCTTAAATATGCATTTAAGGAGTCTTTAAGGACTCCTTAAAGATCCTTAATGGAACATCTTTAAGGAGGCTTTAAGGATCTTTAAGGAAAAAATTATATTTTTCCTTTTTTTTTTTTTTTTTTTTAAAAAGCAATGAAATATTATTTTTATCATTATCTTTTTAAAAAATTTTATTTGAAAAAAAACTATTGCATTTATTAATTTTGAAAAAATAAAGTGATAATAAATTAATTTTCTTTATGTAATTTATAATCTCAAGTTTTTAGCTCACCTGACTGAAAGGTCATGTGAGCTTATGGCATGGCGCGGCGTGTGTATGTGCGTGCGTGTGTGCGTGTGTGCGTGCGTGCGTGCGTGCGTCGTTAACACCTATTTTCAACTTCTCCTCCAAAACTGCTGGACAGATTTCAATGATACTTAGTCAGAAGCATATATGGGCCGGTGCAATTCAGATTTGTTCATTGCGTTGCCATGGCTACCAAAACTAGGTCAAGGTGACCTAGGGGTCCAAAAATCTTAAAAAATCTTCTTCTCCGAAATCGATAATGGGAGAAAAAATCTGATGTGATATTTGGCTTCTCTAGGGTCTTAAGCCTATAGTTTGTTCATTTCGTGAAATTTGGTCGAAAAATGGGTTACGCGTTTTTGCGTTTAATTTTAAAAATTTCGTAAAATGGCTTCAAATTGTTATAACTTGACTACTTGAACAGATAATGACATGGGGTTTTCAGTTTTGACTTTTTCTTAAAATAACCTTCAAAATGGGGTCAAGGTCAAAGTTCAAGGTCATGACCTAGTTTGTAATTTTGCAGTTTTAGTCTATTTTCTTCAAAAATTTTAAAGATATATAATATCAAAACATTGTGAAAATATTCAGAATGACAAAATTCAAAAAGATACAAAGTTTCGTAACTATATGATAATGCATGTAGGAGTTGTTGCCCCTGAAATGTTATTTTTTTGCTAAAAAAACTAAAAGTGTGCATTAGCTTGAAAACTATTAACTTTTTGCATAGGCATATATATTAGAATATTATAGGTATTGACATGACGATCATTTTGATATATGACTCAAGGTCATACGTTCAAAGGTCAAGGTCATAGGTGCATAAAAAGACTCAAATTGTTAATTATCTTGAAAACTGTTAACATTTTGCATAGGCATATATATTAGAATATTGTAGGTATTGACATGAAGATCATTTTTTATTATTATTATTATTTTTTTTTTTTTTTGATATGACGATCATTTTGATATATGACTCAAAATCATACATTCAAAGGTCAAGGTCATAGGTGCATAAAAAGACTGAAATTGTTAATTATCTTGGAAACTGTTAACTTTTTGTATAGACATATATCAGAATATTGTAGGTATTGACATGACGATCATTTTGATATATGACTCAAGGTCATATATTCAAAGGTCAAGGTCATAGATGCATAAAAAGACTGAAATTGTTAATTATCTTGGAAACTATTTTACCTTTTGTATAGGCATGTATATTAGAATAATGTAATATTTTTGCCAATGATTCCTCAGGTGAGCGTAAAGGCCCATGGGCTTCTTGTCAATTTTATTTATTTCATTCTTTATTCTAATTGGATGCTAATAAATTAAATAGAATTACAAGAAATTATATAATTAAATTTTTCATTTGTTATCCACTCTCACTGGGAATCGAACCCTGGTCCCTAAAGTTAGGAGTCCTTCACCTTACCTATGTAGCTATGGAAGTGATGATACTGATGTTGATAATTATAAAATATGTCCCTTACAATATGCAAATGAGATCACGTGACTGAAAGAAAGCAAGTGGGACATTTTTCATTTATTTGTGAAAATTTTTTAATATTTCTTTTAAAATATATCTTACAACAAAAGGGTCAAATTAATTTTATTTATTTATTTATTTTTATAAAAACTTCATATATAATTTGCTGCAGTCATCATTTTTATCTATAAGAATTTTAATTGCATTAGATAACATATTACCTGTAATATACTAATATATCTAACATCAATCAGCAAGATGGTGTTTGATGATCAAGTGTATTAATCGCTTAATTAATCAATGTTGATGACATCTGTTCTTCCTAACTCCTTTTACTTGAAAATTATTATTATTTATATGTAAAAATTAGAGATGTAATTGATAGAGAAGAAGCAGTATGTTAACTATACAAACAGCTTTTTAATTAAATAATTGGCCATAATGTCCAAAATAAATAAATAAATAAATGGAGAAATAAATAAATGAAGAAATAAGATAAAATAATTAAATAAATAAATAAATAAATAAATAAATAAATAAATAAATAAATAAATAAATAAATAAATAAATGAAAGAATGAATAAATATGGTCTTTCCGAGTCTATTTTTCAACAAAAAAAAATTAACAGTAAATATTTTTCTGGAATCAGCAGTACACATAATATACTAAGGTACTAGTAATATCATTCAGAAGTTCCCGGTGTGTGTGTGTGTGTGTGTGTGTGTGTGTGTGTGTGTGTGTGTGTTTACCTATTTTCCTTTTTTTTACCGTCAAGTTGCGAATTAAATACAGAAAGAGCTAATAGTCAGAAATTGAATATATAAAAAGGGAGAGCTGTTTTTTTTTTTCCCATCATTTACGGGCAAGTCAAGAATTCAATGTACGAGAGAGAGAGAGAGAGAGAGAGAGAGAGAGAGAGAGAGAGAGAGAGAGAGAGAGAGAGAGAGCTGATTACATTGAGGGACAGACAGATAAGGGGCATCAGCGAAAACTAAATATTTTAAAGAAAGAGATATAAGGAACTGAATATGCTGAGAGAGAGAAAAAGAGAGAGAGGGGGGTTAGCGGAAACTGAATATTTTAGAGAGGGAGAGAGTATCCACTTGTGTTCCAGAGAGAGAGAGAGAGAGAGGTTATCGCCGTTATTCCACTGCACTCCATCCTGACTGTAGAAATTCACATCCAACTGGGTAAAGTTTGTCAGGTAAGGGTTATCTTCTGTGACTGGTTTCTTCTTTGTGTTTGAAAAGAATAACCTTTTCCGTAATGTTCTTATTTTGTTTTAAATATTTACTTTACCAACTTTTTTTTCATTAGGAATTGAAATTATTCGAAATCCGATATCATCATGTGTCAGTTCCATATATGTCAATTCAAAGACACTAAAATGTGCTCTCTCTCTCTCTCTCTCTCTCTCTCTCTCTCTCTCTCTCTCTCTCTCATGCTTTATTTGCATATTTGCAATACACTATCCCCCTCCCCTCAAAAATAAAATAAAATAAATAAAATAAAATAAAATAAAATAAAATAAAATAAAATAAAATAAAATAAAACAAAATAATAAAACAAAATAATAAAATAAAATAAAATAAAATGAAATAAAAAAAAATAAGACATGCTTAAAAGATTTTTTTGAGATTACTTTATTCCCTTAGTTAATGTATGTTTTAATATTTTAATATTAAAATTGTCTCTTAAAATCACTTCCGAAAACACACCTTTATTTTCAACACCCAGAGTTCAGGGTTAGGTAATCATTTTAACATGTTATTTGACTTAATAGTGATCTCCTACCTTGATAAGAAACTGCACATCAAAGTCAAAAGCCGCGCGTGAAATCACCTATGATCTAAAATCAAACAAGTACCGCTGTATACAATTAACAAAATTCCGTTAATTACTGTATGCTTACTGCCGTTCTGATTAAAACACAGGTTGTTTACCTGTACTGTGAAAACTGCACATTTTTATCTAATTTATTTATGAATTAAGTAAAAAGTATTATTAGGAAAAGACATACGGCTCCTCTACAAAAACTTAATGTAGAAACTAGAATTCAGACAGGCGTTATCTATGTCTCCTATGTCGTATAAACTATAAAAATTCAAAATATACTAAAAACAAATCATACTTTTTAACTGAATGAATGTAATAGCCATCGTTCCATTAATAACAGAAAAAAAAATTGAGTTTTCATTAAAGATCTTTAAGGATCCTTAAATATGTCCTTAAAGAGTCCTTTAAGGTCCATTTAAGATCCTTAAAGATTGAATGGCTTTAAGGAGGCTTTAAGGCCCCTGTAAGGGTATTTAAGGACATATTTAAGGATCTTTAAGGATCCTTAAAGATCCTTAAAGGAGCGGGTTGGTCTTGTGTCAGTACTTTTGCATGAGAAAGAATTAATATTGCGTGGAAACTGGTATTTTTTTGTTAGATATTTACATATTACAGTTTTTATTTCAGCAATTAGGTTTTGTAGAATGATTAAAAAACTTCATAGTTTAGATCTACAATGACAATATTTTACATATCTTCACATATCTTCAACATTCCCTTTTTAAAGCCTGATTTCAATTTTTGTTCATTTCTAATATTTAAAGAAAACGAATCATTAGTCAGGTTGACACATGCTACACAAAAATGAAATTTTTTTACAAATTTTCGTGACACCACATACGATTTTTAGTAACATTTTGATACCGAAATCATTTACAAGTAAATCAGTGTGTTAAATATAAAGCAAGTTTTAAGAAGGCAACATGTATAATGACAGATCAGGTACGAAATGACATGCAAACAAAAACTAATTTGACTTTTCTTTGACGTATTATTACGATTTGTTACAGTAACTAACATTTCGATTTTTTTCCGATGTACTTCCTGACATTTTGTCTTCTTTTATAAAATTTGAATATTCTCATACATTTAAGCTTCTAATGTTTTTACGAACATTTATGGTCTTGTATTCTTTATTTTGAAGTAGTTACTAACATTACTTTACGAACATTTTGATATGTTTTGCATCTTTAGATGTACTTCTTAACATTTTATTCTCTTTTTTTTTAGACTTCTTATACATTTACGGACATTTTGTCCTTTTGTCTGCTTTTACTGCACTCACGGACATTTTGGCCATTATCATGGGCTTCTGACGCACTCACAGACATTTTGGCCTTTTATGTCGGCTTCTGCTGCACTCACGGACATTTTGGCCTTTTTTGTTTGTTTTTACCTAACTCGCGAACATTTTGGTCTTTTTTGACGGCTTCTGCTGCACTCACAGACATTTTGGCCTTATTTTTCAGCTTTTGCTGCACTCACGGGCATTTTGACCTGTTTTTGTTTTTACTTAACTCGCGAACATTTTGGTCTTTTTTGTCGGCTTCCGCTGCACTCACGGTCATTTTGTCCTTATTTGTCCACTTTTGCTGCACTCACGGACATTTTGGCCTCATTTGTCGGCTTCTGCTGCACTCACGGACATTTTGGCCTCATTTGTCGGCTTTTCTGCACTTACAGAACATTTTGTCTAGTTTTCGTCATTATAAATAATTTCAAACATTTTGCCCTCGTTCTTCTACTGTAGATTGATACATCAACAAACAACCGTTACATCTTTGCTTCACAAATGATGTTTTTTCTTTTTACTGCTTTTGCTGCACTTATATTGATCTTGTTTCCAGCTTATAAAGAAATCAAAAATTTAAACATATAATTTTTGGTTTAAGATTTTTGCTCATTTTTTTAGGTTTTGATGCACTTCCAATTTTGGTAGTGTCTTTTCGGGGTTTAAAGATCTTTAAACATTTTAGCACCCGGCCTCACTTCCTTGATGGAAGTTTACGTGTATAACATATTTTGCCAGTTTGCAAAGTTTTTACTTTGTTTTGGGGATTGTGATGCGGACACGGAATGGTATGTTTGTTTTATTTGAACTTGCTTCTTTTTGTTTGTTTAACTTTATTTATTTATTTATTTATTTATTTATTCATTTTTGTTTAGCATTTATGAATTCTTTTATTTAGTTTTTTTTTTAAGTTTTCGGTCACCGTTTCGATCGTTTTGCTATACATGAGAACATTTTGGCTTTGTTATCCAATTTTAGTTCCTACAACAAGCATTTCTTTCTTTTTTTTTTTTTTTTTTTTTTTTTTTTGGGGGGGGGGGTCTTTTGTGGAACCTCTTTCATGTTAATGCAGTTTTTCGACATTTGTTAACCTCTAATTATTTTGATGATTTTTAGGCTTTTGCTGATCTTACAAACAATTGGGCCTTATAAATCAGCTTCTAAAGCACACATTAACATCTTGCCCTAGTTTTTTTTTTAGCTTTTCGGTCTTGGATGTACTTACTAATATTTTAACCACGTTTTTAAAAAGTTTTAATCAGAGTAATCATTTATGCTTCATTTATGAATTTTGGCTTTGTTTTTTTTTTTTTTTTTTTTTTTTTTTTTTTTTTTTTTTTTTTTTTTTTTTTTAAGATTTTGCTGCATTTACGAAAGCGTTCACTTTTTTAGACAAAACTGTCATTTTAAACATCTTGGCCTTTTTTGTAATCCGAACATTTTGTCCCTGATTTCGTCTTCAGCAGTACTATATCAAAAACTTAATTTATTAATTAATTTGTTTGTGGCAATATCTATCATAATTTTTATTTTACCAAAACATTATCTTTACATTTCAGAAATGGAATATGTTGTTGACCTTGAAGGTGACAGTGGGGCGGTTCGGCTGTGTTACCGAATGATGTCTCGAACACAGTCTGAGGAATGCCCAGAATCACCTCTTAAAAAAAATTCCTCTAGCGGGTTAAGTAATAAATTTCCGGAAACTATCAAAGAAGAAGAATCTCCGGAACAGGAAACCGAAAAAACACTTAACGTTCCGAGATCCGAGACTGAAACAAGTGCTGGAAGCGTTTTTGATCATTCCGATACAGGAATATCCGTTGATGATAATAAATCTATGAATGATAAGTGTCATAACTCACAAGACACATTGGCAAGTTTTGATAATGTCTTCATTCACATAAAAAGCAATGGTTTTGACAAATCCATAGATTCTAAACATTTTGAACATGTCACGTTTCAGGAAGAGCTTATTGTTCCTGAATCAACTGCTCGGTTAAAATCATCATTGTTGAGAAATACCACAGAGAGTGCTCATCGACATTCGGACACAAGTTTACTAAAACCCCCAAACCTGAATTTTCACAGACTTTCAGATGCGACAGCAAACGCTCAATTTTTAAACAGCAAATTTCAGAAAAGATCAAGCACGTTCGGGTCTTTTTTAAATCTGATAACCATCAAACGTAGATCTACCGATTGTCACAAAGACGACGATTATTGGATAAAAGAATATAACTGTTTGGATTTATTTTTAGCTTTAGCCAGTATTGGGTTTTTTCTTGCTGACGTAGTTTCTGATTGGAGACTAGCGGGAATTTATTATTTCGATAATCAGATGTCATTATTTGTATTGACTGTGGTTTTTATTGTGGTTCCGTCTTTGATATCCGCCATAATAACGGTCATTTGGTCGGCAATGGACCATCAAGTTTACAAAGCTCACATCAATGACCAGAAATCCAGACATATTCGTAGAAGCAACACAATCGGTGACAACATACTCCTTGTACTGAAAGTGGTGTTCTCAGTTTTTCAGCTCGGTCGATGTTTCAGGCAAGTACAAAATGATTATACATTAAGAATATAAGAAGATGTATTTTAATAATAATAATGATACTGCTTCTACAACTACTACTAATGATGATGATGATGATACTAAATATAAATAAATAAATAAATAAATAAATAAATAAATAAATAAATAAATAAATAAAATGAATTAATAAATAAATAAATAAAATCTATCTATCTATCTATCTATCTATCTATCGAATAGTTCCCAACTTATACTGGATATATTTGACTTACCATACTTCTTTGTTCCTTTAATTCTCAAAATTGACTTGCACGTGACGAGTGTAGCTAGCTAGACAGGAGGTGCTTACCCTTCCGGAGCACCCGGCCTCACTTCCTTGATGGAAGTTCACGTGTATAACATATTTTGCCAGTTTGAAAAGTTTTTACTTTGTTTTTGGGATTGTGATATGGACAAGGACTGGTATGTTTGTTTTATTAACATTATTTCCCTAAACTAGCAAGAAAAATAAATCACATGTTTAGTTCAAGGGATAAAACCACTTTTCCATTAGGATTGCATGGTCCGGTTTCTAATTTTTGTAACTTAGTTTTGCTTCTTGTGTGCGATTTAATTCATAAATCGAAACTTCTTTTTTCTCAAAATTTGGTCACGTGGAAGTAATGTTGTATGATATATATAAAATATATATATATATATATATGAAAAATGTGTAATCTCAATTGTCTGAATTTTATAGAAACTTCGCATTTTGATATCTTATATTTCAACAAGTTGATCATTCATCAATAAAAATTAATTGATAATGCAACGTACTTATAGATTTTCAATAATAATAATAATAAAATAATAATAATAATTTAATAGTCAATTAAGAGCCTATACATTGTGTCCAAATGTATTCCTTTTTCAGAGTGGTCTAAAGCGGTTATGGATGACCGCGTCTTTCACAGTCTAGATTTCCTGTCAGAATCGACCATAGTGTTGTTAGAATGTATGCTTTCTGATGGTCGTTGTTTTTTTTCGGCCAGTTCGGATTCACCACCATCCTATGCTGACTTCTCGATATAAATCAAACAGTTCTTAGATTGTACTCAAGTATATATAATAAAATAAAATAAAATAAAGATATTTATTCGGTTTCCGTTATAGATCATTTGTATTCATCATATACGTGATAAGAAGTTGGTGTACACCAGTTGAACAAACAAGAAAATTACATATATTAAAGAAAAAGGCTCTTGAGCAGAAACATGATGCCGCCATACTTGGTCTTGTAGACGGGTTCCTGGAGTCGTCATCACAGGTTTTGCTGCAGTTGTATGTGTCTATTTCATACCGAAAAGAAATGGATTTTCTTAGAAGTAAGGATAAAATAATATTAAAGTCTATGTGATAAACATATAATATAAAGACGCATCAGGAGAAGTCCCTGTAAAAACGACGTACGTTTTTCTAGCATTTGTTATTTTATAATTGTTCATTTTGTTATGGTCAAGCATTAAAGATATTGATCATGTGATACGCCGATGAATTCCATTATGCCGACTTGTCTAGTTTTTAACTAAGTATTTCACTTGCGGATGGTACTTGGGATTAATTTATACTTAAAACATTTTAGCATAACGCGTAATTTGACATTCTTAGACGTTTACCATTTCTGAACTTTTTAGTTCTTAGATATTCGGAAACTGTTGCAATTTTATCATGTCAGTAATAGAGCTTTTGAACGTTTATGTATATTTTGACATATTTGAAATTTAACTATATCTTAAAGAACAGCTATTTATACTCAGTGCAAAGGAAAATGTGACATGAAACAGTTGATTACAGGCAAACTCAGTAACCAGGGTTCTCTAAAGCGCGTTCCTACGGATCATGGGACTTCTAGTTTCAAAAGTTCGAAATTTACTAGCTAACCATCTCTATGTAAGTGTAAGAATCCTGAATGGGGCGTAAAACACCATAAATATGTATCCTACTCCTACTGACCACAGGTCATCATTTAGCGGTTATAGACAATCAGATAGCAATTGAAACAGTCATCTTAACATTTACTCCTGTGGCGGTACGAAGTTAAGAATGTTTTAATATGTGGTCTCAGTTAATATTTGTTGTTTCTTTTTTAATTGTTTTTTCTTTTATAATTCATCATGTCGTCTTTTTATTTACGTTTGCTGTTGATGGTACATGTTATGTTTTATTTTGTTTTAAAATCTTTATTTTTAATTTTCAGTAGCGACAATCTGTTTATCATTTGTATCAGCCGCTCTTCTACAAACAGCATTCTACAAAAATAACAGAAAAGTTCAGAAGTATAAACCAAACGTTGGATTTCGTGGTGGCGCCGTCTACTTCCTGTGGAGATTATGCGAACTGGGTCCCCGATTCTATCTGCTCGTATTGTTTACGTACTGTTTTCAGTACTGGGTAATAATACCAACAGTTGTTCAACTTTTAGTTGTATTTGCTTTGTTCTTGTACCAAAAACCTAAACTAAAAGGTATTTGTTGTACTCCAACTTTTGATTATCTCTTTTGTTTACTAGTCAGTTATATTGGCATATTTTGTTTTGTAAATCTGAAAGGCGGGAAATCTCGATACAGTTCAATATTTTATTACATAATTTACTACGTTGGGAATGCCACAATGGTGGTTCTTGTTGTGTTCTTTAGTTCAAAACTGGAGCATAATAATGCGGAAATCTGGAAATCTGGATTGCTGTTTCTGATCCCAGGATTTATATTACATTTCATTTTCATGACACTATATTACAGAAAATGTCATCCTCGAAAACAATCAAGGAACCACCGTGCAATGAACTTCTTGGAAAATGTCACTTTATGCGGTATCCATATTGTTTAACTTATTCTCAAAAAAAAAAAAAAAAATAAATAAATAATAAATAAAATAAAATAAATGTCTACAGAGTATTGCGGTGTTGTATCATTTTTTATGTATAAATATGAACAGTTTTTTTTAATTCTTAAGTCTCAACATGTTCAGCATGAAACAAAATTATGCAGATTATCAATTGATTCTCGGAATAGTTAGGAGGAATTTTTTTGTTAAGAAGTTAACTTTAAAATGTGGTCACACTGTCAGGTAGTAAATTTTAATCTCTACAAAAAATAAATATTTATCCGCCAAAAAAAATATCAGTTTGATTTTGATGCGCCATATGTGCACATATCGGTAAATTATTCTTCACCAGTGACACCAGGGGGCCAAAAAGTTAAATAAGATATAAGTGAAATAATCTTTTCTACCCCACTCTCAACTACATTAAATCAAACTTCAAAATTAACATTTGACGATGCTTTTAATGATCGAACTAAAATATATCGTTTGATTAAAAATAACACATGGCAACAGATTTTAAAATTTTTTTTTCAAAAAAAGAGTTCGCTACTGTACCACGTGATCAATGAGGTTTACTTTGTACCACGTGATCGACAAGGTTGGGTCTCGTATCACGAAATCGACGACGTTTTGGTCTCGTGTAAAGGGATTAACGAGGTTTGCCACCTTACCAATTGATTGATGAAGTTTGCTTCCGTACCACGTGATCGATGAGGTTTACTTTGTACCACGTGATTGACAACGTTTTGTCTAGTATCACGTGATCGGCGAGGTTTGGTCTCGTATCACGAGATCGATGGGTTTTGCCGCCTTACCAAGTGATCTATGGGGTTCTCTTCCGTACCACGTGAGCAAATCCCCTCACGATTTTGTGGAATGTTAGGGAAAACGTTTAGATCACGAATTTCCGCCATATTTTAAAGAAAATAAAACATGCAGGATTGTTCAAACATTAAGTTGCATTACGCAATAACTGATGAGCAACAATTTTATTCTTCTTTAACTAAAACTAAACAGCAAAACTAAAAATAAAATAAAATATGATACTAAAATCAGATAGAAATTGTTTAGCTAAAAACTACACACGAAACTCTTTTTAGTGGAAAAAACTTACTCTGAAGTCAAACATTATATAATCTTTAAGAAAGAAGTCGCTTTGGTCTTTGTTTACAGTTGTATAATATTCCCTTTTTAACTGCACATCTGCCCTTGATTTTTCGTTTGTATGTCACTTGGAAAAGTTTTTAAAAGAATTTACTTGATAGTTGAGTTAAATTGTTGTGCTTTAAATAAATTCTTTATTGTAAACAAGCAAAAAATGCATAATTCAAATACTTTTATCTTTAAACATAAAGCCAAAGGAAATAATTGTACTAAGATTTTCCAATGGCTTACCTTTTTGAAGGTAAGAGGTGAAAAAATGAGCTTAAATCACGCAAGTTAAACAGGCTAATAAGTCAAAAAAAAGGTACAGAAATGTGCCGAATTTTCCGATGCTATGTCCAGAAATATCAATTTAGATAATTAAAAAAAATCTTCGACATCATATCTGAAGCGGATTCAAATTTTATATAGATACGTTATCATTTTAATAATTTCGTGTCATCACAAGTTATATCCTTGGAAAAGAGAATGTTATGAAAAGTAAAAAAGAGTATGACCGTGTTGAAAGTAAAAGGAATTACATACCGAGTGATTAAGTGCAAGTTATGCTATCAAGATCCTAATGCACTTGATGAAAGCTAGAAAAATCAATCAAGATTTTAAGTCATATACATGTATATTGGATAAATGTGTTTAATTCGCTTTTACAAAAACGCACGTATATAAGAATGAATCATAACTTGATAACATTTTTTGGAAAGAGAATTATTTCTTATTTTGTTACGGATATGGAAACATTTGCAATACTTTATAGTATCTGATAAATACAATAAACTTAGTCATAGTCGGCGCCACTTATACACCTCACAACCCCCCCCCCCCCCCAAAAAAAATAAATAAATAAATAAAAAAAAAATAAATAAATAAAAAAAAAAAATAAAAAAAAAAAAAAAATAAATAAAATAAAATAAAAATAGTCGGGACCGCTTATACATATCCCAGTAAAATATTATTGTCTCAATCTCGTACAAATATACAAATAACCCTATTCGACTGGTTGTTTTCCGTTCAGCAAGTTAGCAAGAAGCTCGCTTTTAAACGATATTTTACAATCTTCATTTTTGACCAATCAGAACACAGACAACGCTTTTACGTTTGTTATTTACCTTATGATTTGGTCTCAATTCGTAATTCGTGAATTTTCAGACGTTGCATTCTGTGGACATCAAAATACATTCTGTAGGCTGAATGATCAATTATATATACATATGAAATAAATTGGACATTTAATTAATCATAATAATTATGTTTTTTCAGGTGAGTATTTCCTCGAAGCTATATTAGTTTAATTTTTTAAAGTCGGAATTTAACTTGAAGTTAAATAAAATTCCATCAAGCTTAAGCACACTGTGATATAAATCGATTTAGATAATGACTTGTTGATATTAATTGATGTTTTTGCAATTAGGTTAATCATTGTTTAATTTAGTAAAGCTGAGTTCAGCTTATTAATTTACTTCTTCCATACTTTACGACAAGCGTGATTGTTGTTGTTGTTGTTGTTGTTGAAATATTATTGAACGTCACATCAGCAATTTGATTTTAGCTTTTTTTGCGACAAGACCAAGTTGATTTATCTCTAGGACTAAAATCTTATAAAAAGTATGCTTCGATGTTCGAGTGTGAAATATATGGCTTGTCTTGCACTTAGCGCGCACTCCGACTTTTTGTTAAGGTGCTAACTCACTAAGTAACCATGCTATATAGGCAAACATACAACTACCCAGTTACAATATCCCGACGCCGGGTATACCAGTCGATATTCTGTCTTCTTAATGCCGAGCGCAATGCGAGAAAACAGTATCTCAAATTTTAAAGTCCGGTCCCATGACCTTCCGCATGCACAATCGAGGCTGAAACTCAGACTGAACCACCGATTACACGTTATTTCTCTTAATATGATGACCTGTTAATATCCGGCAATGTAACGGTCTGTTGATATCACTTCATATAGGTTATCACACATTTTCTCTACATTTTCAAGTCTTTGATTAAACTTCAATATATTTTTATTTAAATCCTCTTGTCGTTTGAAACTACCCTCCAATATTTGTAAAAGGCGTTCCGTCTCTTTATATATATCAATGAAACCGATGACGTCATCACTTACGTCTTCCATGTCGCGTCTTATTTCTCGAATCTCTTTAAATGACCTTTTCAGATCGTCGTGCATTTTAGATTTTCTGCAAGGGATAGTTTTTCCTTTGCTTTTCGACATCCAAATAAGAATTGTGTTTTTGATAATATTCGCAGCTGCCTGTTTTTTCCTAACTGATATCTGAACTCGTGTCACAAAATTAAAAACAAATTCCTCCATTCTTGTTCTTGTGAAATACTTCCACATAAATACAACAATCAGGGCGAGTGATATTTTACCAAACATGGAAGAAAATACCGTTATATAACGTCGACAGAAAAATGTCGGATACCCCTCTCCGTATCCAAGCGACAAGAAAGGTATAGCAACCATCCACATAGCATCAAGATACGAGAGGTTTTGAACTTCTTCGTATGATTCATGATACAGCTTGCATGCTCGCATAGCCCAGGTATTTATCAAAATAGAGGACATCATGATTACAATAAGGCTCGAGAACGGGTACCTGATTATGGTCACTTTTACGTAAAATAAAGTATTTAATTTGATCTTGCTCACTGTATCTATACAATGAAGAAAAGGGTCGGTCATCAACCGGCTATGAGCGGCTACAAATTTACCCACCAAATAAAATCTTGCAATCATCAAAAATGATAAAATAGCGTCCAAGCTAACTTTAACGCGTCTGCCCCTTATTTCCGAATATCTAATGCTGAAGTCCCCTGGAATCGGATGAACGGAACAGAGCACTAGTTCTAATCCGAATAAAAACCAGTTTAATTGCGTCATTACAGAACTAAGGCTGCTTGCTCCTGCATCAAGTGCTCTAATACGCGCTCCAATGTAATAATTCATACATATTGTAATAAGTAAAACAACAGTCGTACCGGAAATGAAACACTTGATTGCGAATGACGTCATATCCGCTTTTACAATCACCTCCCTTAAGTATAGCTCCGTCTCGACTACCATCAAAACCACGCCTACCATGGCCATTAAGAACATAAGATCTATCGTCCTCTTTCTCATATTAAATAACACTTTCCTCTTCTTCAGGCGTTCACCTAATGTTATTACAGATTGTGCCATTGCGCAAAATTTTAGTCTGGTCGCATAGATTAATTTAAGAAACAAAACACACAATTTTCTGAAAAAAAAATGAGGTTTTGTAGATTAAGCTTACATGTAAAGTTTGCAGCCAACACAATAAATTAGGTTACAGATCATTGGAGGTAAAAACGTAACTTAAAAATGAGTGGTGAAATTGTGTTTACCGCCCCAGTCAAGATTCTTAAAATATATTGAATCGATAAGTTTAGAGATAATTGAGGAAACCTGAGTACCCGGCTCCAGTTTCACAATCATTCACTCAACAAAGTGTACACTCAACTCAAATTAGGGAATTTTTCAATGTCAATTTCTAAGACATTACACATTTAAAATTGAATATCTAATGTTATATTTAAACTGTTTAGTGTAGGTTTTTTTAACAAAACGAAACAATTTGTCAAAAAACTTAAATATTTTAAAATACTGATGAGAGAAAATGAGAATATTTGAGTTGAGTGTAAACTCAGCTGAGGGAATAATTGTGAAACTGAGGCCCGGTGAAACCATTGGTTTTTGGTCGGTAAACGGACAAACTGTGTCACACTAGGGTCTGCGTGAGTGTTATACTAAATCTAGTCCGTAAGCACGCCCTTTTGAAACATTGCAATCGAATCCTCTATGCACAAGAATTAAAACAACAAAACTAAGCAACAGCTACGACATAAATAAATCAATAATAAATCAATAAATAAATCAACCAATCAATGAATAATAAATGCATGAATGAATAAATAAATAAATTAATAAATAAATGAATGATAGAAACTATTAGAAAGATCAAAAGAAGACAAGAAGGAACAATCAGATTATGGGATCATTGATTATACAATTCCCCATCTGAAGTAAACGCCTAGCGGTGTAGTAATAGTACTTTTAGAGGATGCATAATCATTTCAATTGTTTTTTACTAGCCAATAGTCTATAAATTTTCACACACACACACACACACACACACACACACACACACACACTTTGATTAATATATCTAAATTTATAAACAAGAAGTCTAAATGTGTTTGTGTGTTTGTTATATAATAAAAATTAAGAAAACAATAATTAATCTGTATAAATTTGAGTATTTCAAATGCTAGGCCCTATGTGCAAAATGCTCAGATGTTTTTCATTACAAAAATTAAAAAAAAAAAAAAATTAAAATTTAGTTTTGTTATTCCAATAACATAACTTTTAGAAATTTAATGCTTGAATGAGTAAAAACAAATTCCCAGCGCTGTATCATAGAAATGCTGGCTTTTGTGTGTATTGGTGTAATGGCGTAAAGAACCAGTTCCTTCACGCAGAAAGGATTCAAAATGGTTAAAGCTTAAAAAAATGAATTTGAATTATTATTTTTGTCACTAAACAATTTTTGGATTTAATCGTTTAAACGTTCAGAAAATTTAAAGTATTAAACGATAAAAATAAATAAATATTTTATGACATTTTTCACAAAAATATAAGCATGATAATAAACTACAGAGAAGAACAAGATATACGCTTTAAAAATTCCGATTTCAATTGTAACTGTTTACCTGACTAAAGTTGAAAGGATAAAATCACTTTAACAATAATTGTCTCTACGAGAGAGAGAGAGAGAGAGAGAGAGAGAGAGAGAGAGAGAGAGAGAGAGAGAGAGAGAGAGAGAGAGAGAGATTTACAACCAATTTAGTAAGCCTCTCAGAGAGAGAGAGAGAGAGAGAGAGAGAGAGAGAGAGAGAGAGAGAGAGATTAAAAAACTTACATTTTGTCATTATCAGTTCACAGTGGAAAACGTAATATTTATTTATCTGCAACATCCTAAGGCCTATGAATATCGATGCATGGAAAGGTGCGACAGCTTTCGGAATTAATTTTCGGAGTTTGATCTGATATGATTAATCTTTTTATATACGCCCTTTTGAATTTGCATAATAAACATATGTCAACAGCTGTCTACAGATAACAATTTAAATGATAAAAACTCAGTTAGATTATGTTAGATAAAGTCATAAATGTTAAAACATCGAAAAAACTGACAAATTTTATGAGATTATTTTTCTTGTTATTTAAAACATTGCTATGACGTCATCCTTTGTCTTTTTTGTACATTAACTAGCTTAATCGCCATTTATTACCTGTAAGTGTCCAATAAGTTAAAGTATTTGTACATTAAGTAACCGAATGGACAGCTAGAATGTACAGATATATCAACTTATTGGACAGTTACAGGCGAAGTGTTAAATACGAACAGAAACACACCATAGAAGTTTGAACTCATAGTATCCTTACAAAAATCAATAACCAGCAAAGAAATGTATAAATTCCATTTTCGCATTCAAAATTGAACACATGTAAAATTTCCATGTTAACATCCACACGAATATTAGGTTGAACTCAAAAACTCAATGTAAAATAAATGGAAATGATATATTTCCGGAATCAACATGGAGTTGTCTCACCTAAACTGTCAACACTTTCACAAACATTTGGTTTTTCATTCCGCACAGATTCTATCTTTTTACTGGCAGATTGAACACTAATATCAAAAGATCTACACTGTAAAATATAACTAACTTCCATTAACTGATTAACCTTCAATATCTTTGTTATATGAGGTAAATTTTGACCGAGTAAAAAATATGTCTACACTATCTGATGGCATCTTAACAAATGAAAAGACATGGCATGAGCATGTTTTGTAGTCTTACATGAGCAAATCACGGAAAAGCATGCATTATGTGTTTCTGTGTATGACTGAATACACTTCATTAAACACACTATTGAATTACCTACAGGTGTCCATTAAGTTATGAAAGGGTGATTTAAAGCTGTATTTTAAGAACACAAAGGATTCAATGTTTTAAGTTAGAGAAAAGCCTCAAACTGTCCATTCTGTGAAAGAAAGAATTGATCTCGGCCCTACGTATGTAAAACTTTACATTTATATAATACTGAACAAATATTCAAAATTCTGCACATGACAAGTTTTAAATATTTCTTTTATTTTTTAATTCAAAATTCTGCAATGACATAGATATATTTGTATTTATATTTGGCCATTTTACATCCCAAAATCGCTGTCTGCACTGTTTGTATTGTAGTAAATTTTGCAAAATGTTTTATACAAATTTTTAATCTGTTAATATAAAGTTCAAATTGATCACATACATGTATTTGTTTCTAATCATAAATGAATATTAAAATCCGTAAATCCGTTTAATGAATGTAGATTTTCTCCGTAGTTTAATGTTGTGGCTATAGCGATTTTACTTGTTGCTAAAGACTTTTTGAGCATACAATGTTTTGTATCATCATTTATGCTATTCCCCTTGAAACATATAAAATAAAATGCATTATGAAAAGTACCGGCACAATTAAAATTTTCCTTTTTTCTATGTGTTCATAGTACCTTTCAAACTTGGATGTTATTATTTAACTGATCGAACAACATGTAATTGTGTTTTAATTTATTAACGGACGCGAGATTTTGACCAGTGTGTGTAATAAGCAATTTTTTTAATTCAATAAAATTTTGAATATAATAGAATACTCCAAAATTTTCATATGCAATTTTTTTAATTTTTCATTTGATATTTTAATTGTTTTTTTTTTAAATAAATAAATAAATAAAATGAATTTATATTAAGTACAATAAAAATATATATGACAAGTGCCACCAAACATGTTTTTCGTGAATTGAAAGAAAAATTTTTACAGTTAATTATAAAATTAAAAATAAATTTTCATTTAATTTAATTAAGTTTTATCAAATAAATAAAAACAAATTGAAATAAATTACTTAAAGGATGACGTAAAATTTTCTGTTTTACGAGGGTGTAGATAAAATATTTCAAACTACCGGAAATTTGTTATTCTAAAAAATTTTATCATTTTCCTGTTACTCGATTTTTATTGTCATATGTATAAATGCCTTGGGCACTGCAAAATATATGCTAAAACCTATAACTTTTTAACTTTTTCTAGATTTTCAACATTCCTAGGTCATATCTATGTTTTTTTCCAAGCCAATTTTTTTAAACATTCGTAAAAAATTTTTCTGTTCATTTACATATTACGTATGTAACGGTTAAAAAATTAAAATTAAATTAAAATTCCCATAAATTTTGTCTTTATTTACATTATCTGATCTATAACCTACATCGACTCAAAACTGTAATATCAAATTAAATATTTGGAATAATATGAAACGGAAATTCATTGTAGTAACAGCTGTGTGTAAGTCAGTTATACAAAAGATCCTGGGAATTTTATCATTAAAATTAGGTCATTAAAAGCGCAAATAGCAGAAAACATGCTGATTCGGCATGAACGAACTTTAATAGCATCCGAAACACGTTGTATCTGAGATTTTTGAAAATCAAACATGTATTCAACGGTTGTATTGTTAATGCCAATGTTTATAAGCAGAACCATTATTACAAGTCGTGATGGTGCGCTTTGCAAACTTTTTACCGGAATTAATTTAATTAATTTAATTGTGATGTAATACATCATTATTCAACTCCACTTCACTCGATTTCACCCTACTACAATATTTAATAACCGAAACCTTATTTGCTATTGTTTTTTAAATGTTCAATTTGAAGCATAAGAAATTGATAAATTTATAACTCCATCCCTCACACATGTTTTCGGCAGCTCCATTGCAGAACATTTCTTTAACCTATTCGATGGGTATGATATCTCGTATTTTCTTTGTTTATGATTGTTTGGTTTTGCTTTCCTCGTTGTCTTGCTGGTTGTAATTCACAGTCCGCTTGCACTCTGAGCGTATGGTACGTACGTCTGTTTGTCTGTCTGTCTTTTTGTATATCCGTCACAACCATATCCGTCATATTTCAATAAATCTTGGGAAAACATCTCTGGTTCAATCATAAACCTTTTTAATACCATGTGTCATGAGTCATATCTCGATTAAATCTCAAATTTTTACTCGATATTATTTCATGTAAAGGTATGCGTAATTTTTGTTAAAATCTTCACTAAACTTAGAACAAGTGTACTCCAGGATGTACCATCAACCGTGTTTTTTTATATAGGTTAAAGCTCAAAGTTTAAAGTCCGTCTAGTTGTCTTGGTTTTTATGTTTATTTTAACGAAAGGTGGCGCAAGTATACGCCAGCATAACGGACGCGATGTTCAACGGTAGAAGGGAAGCAACTCTTACATGACAGTAGTGTCGTCAACACGTAGCCTTACGGTCGGTGTACAATTTAAATGCCATCCCAATAAACATTATGTAAATATTCGCTTGCAAGCTGTTCCTTGAACAACCACGCTCTAAACATTATTACTGTACACTACCTTGCTCTGGTAAATTTGTATGTGCTTGAACGTTTCATTCGAATAAACAAATATAATTAAAGCTTAAATGGAACTTATAAAGAGATAACGTTAGATTATAACATGATGTATTTGTATATAAATGAAATGAGTATATCACGTACGCGTGTTAATTTGTTGAATAATCATTGGATAACTACATGAGTACTGTTTTGTATAAAAATCATTTGAAGTTGACAATGCATAGCAACATTTAACACATATACATAAGACTTTAAAATTTAGAATACTGCTTCGTCGCCTGGCACTTGGCGTTACGAGGATAGAGTATCGACTGATTTAACTGGTGCTATGATAATGGACTGGGGAGCGGTATGCTTGTCTGCGGTATATTGACTCTCTGAGCTAGCACCTTATAAAAAAGTTGCCCTCATTGTGCACTAGTATACCACAGACTATAATACACACTTGCACATTTTACGCATACATGATCTTGTTCTTAAATTTATCCATATTGATAATAATCTTGACCTCGTCGCGAAAAGCTAAAAAATTGCTGACGCGACGTAAACAACAACACAACAGCAGCAGCAGCAGCAACAGCAACAACAACAACCTTATATGTGATGCTCAGAAACCACTAGTTGTAAAATAGGCAGGGCATTTTATTTTCCAAATGAAAGTACAGAATACAATAATTTAAGTAGATTTAGGCACATATTGTCTCTTACCTACGAAAGTTTGTTAGGGTCATACGATTTCAAAATTATACAAAGGATTTTTCAAATCGTTCAATCGATTTTACAAACTGAAGTTTTTAGAAAATCTTTTGTATGATTTAATTCTCATTTTAAAAAATAGCATTAAAATGCTTTCGTACTTGTCCTCGTTTTTAAGTAGTTGACATTCTTTCCCGCCAATATTTTGTGAAAAAAAAACAAAACATTTTAGTAGTTTAAACAAAATAAGAATAAAGAACTAATAAACTTGAAGTAATTTTTTAAATGAAAACCTAAAATTTTATGAAAAAATTGCAAACTAATAAAACTAATCCTATTATATTTTTTATTTAAGTTAAGAAAAATCTTAGTAAAGAAATGCTTGTGAAAATAAGGTTTAATGATAGAATTTATTTCTCTGGTAAGTTGAATATAAAGTTATGAATTCCAATTATTTTGTTCTCAACGTTAGTGATTCTTTCTTTTAATGTATGCAATCTGTTTAGTAATTTCATTTCATTTTCAACATTAGCCTCGATCCTGTCGTAAACGTTTTCGGTCACGTGATACACATCAGCCAATCCAATGGTACTTATGTCAATATCTTCAAAGTCTCTTTTTATCTGTTTCATCTCTTCCAGAGATCTGGTCAGTTTATCATGTGATCTTCTTTTGCCACATGTGCTTGACACTGGATCTTCCCTACATTTTGACTTCCACATGCTCTAAGTATTCTTGATGACTTCCGCTGCAGCCTTTTTTCTTCTAGCCGATTTTTGAACTCGAGATACAAAATTAAACAAATACCTTTCCATCCTTGATTGTTCCATATATTTCCCTATCAAAGCTACGAGTAAAGCTGTAGATATAATTCCGAGAAATGCCGAACAGACCGATATATACCTTCGACAAAAGCTCCTTGGATGCCCCTCACCACAACTTAAAGTCAAGAAGGATATTACAACCAGCCACAATGCATCCATATACGTAAAGCGTCGTGGATCGTTGATGTGATAAAGTCTACATCTTTCATCATCTTTCGGAAGAAAAATAGTTCCTTCCTTCTCTTGAGTCGCTCGCCCAGGTCCATATCAGAGTCTATATCTGCAATAAATAAAATGAAAAAAAAATTGAAAAGAATAATATTGACAACAGATGGTATTATAATTATAAAATAAAATAAAGTTTAAAGCATTTGTGTTAAATAAAACACATTGTTACAAATCTTATACTTGTCATCACAAATCATTCATGGCAAAGTGCCACTGAAACCTAGATTTTGAACTCTTCTCAGGACCACTTTTAGTATGTAATCATTACGTTCTAAAGACTTAAGTTTGAACATCTCTCGGGGAAAATTGTTGTATCGTATCATTACGCTTCTAAAGACTAGGTTCGAACCCTTCTCGGGGCAGATTTTAGTGTGGAAAGCTCAATTAGGTCGCTTGTATATATTTTTCCTGGGGATTCTCCACCAGCATTTAGTGGATTCCCAATCAGCAATTTAGGGGATTCCCCACCACGATTCTTAAACTGACAGTCTCGATAAATTTAAAGAAACTTAACTAAATCGTATTTTTTTTCATACATTGCACGTTGTTTTTTAAGACGAAATAAAAGCAACTGAGGCGGATTTTTTCCATTCGATACAATTCATACATTAAACGTTGTATTTTTAATAACAAATTTCTGCATTTTTGCCTAAAGTTGCAGACGTCTCAATATGAGTGAAACATTTTTGAGAGGGACGTTATACCATTACTCAACTCAACTCTTTAACGCCCCAATAAAGTATTTTTCTTCACTTTATCAAATCGCTTATAATGACAGAAAACTAAGCGACTAAATGGTATTAAAGCTTGCGATTTAGTTTAGACCCGAACGACCATCAATGCCTTAACCAAATATTTGACTTGGACGTAAATAATTATTACTGCAGATTGATTGAGTGATGATTCAACTCAAGAGTTGAGTGTGATGGTGTTCAACGTTTAATAATATTTCTCTTATATCGAGACGTCGCCAGCTATTGGCGAAATTGCAGTAATTTTGCCTGTGGGTTGCGCTGATGGCATTATACAGCAGGGTCTTTATCGTGCCACGCCTACCGTGACACGGGACCTCGTTTATCTTAAGTTTCCATCCGAAAGAACCTTGACTTTCATTTTGTAATGACGAGTGCTTGGCGAAAAAACAGTCACTACCTACTTTCAAGTCTTGGGTCAGACCCGGTCGGGATTCGAACCCACGACCTGCCACTTACGGAGCTAGCAATCTACCAAATGAGCTACTACAGTGGTAGATTTAGATTAAGAATTGCTTCTAAATCAACCATTTATGTACAAAGGTAGAATAATCCCATTACACATGTATATAGAAACATATGTAAACTTAACTGGTTTACAATTCTCCTTTTTTTAAATTTGAAATTTGGATATTCGAGAACCACCGGTATTAAAGTAGTATGACTAGTAATAGCATGGCTAATGACACGTGAACCTACCACTTGGTTGATTCAACACCTATTCGAAGGTAAAAAGATAATCACTAATGTACAATGTATGATAATTTACTTCTTGTTCGTCAGTTTACTTACCAAAAATAGTACTTACCACTTCGGTTACCTCCACCATCCCACAATTGACCTCGAAATAAGTAAAAAAAAATCTCATCTTGGTAGAGAGAGAGAGAGAGAGAGAGAGAGAGAGAGAGAGAGAGAGAGAGAGAGAGAGAGTTGAACAATTAATTATCTAAGAAAAAAATATTGAAATGAAATATTGATATAAAAGCAAGATCAGTTTTCATCGCTTTTAACGGTTTGTAACTTTATTTAACAGCTGGTGAAGATGTAAAATAAGTATTCCAGGATAAACAATAATACAGTAATTAATATATAATGCGTAAAGTTTTATATTGTTCGTATAATCTTTTCAGGCTATGTATGAAAATATGTTGTTTCAAGTAAGATTAATTAACGACTAGTGTGTGTGTGTGTGTGTGTGTGTGTGTGTGTGTGTGTGTGTGTAATATCAAACATCTTGTGAACTTTTTGTTGAAATGAAAAATATTGTCTCGAATTTTTGTTCAAACTTAAGCACGTTGTTTAAAACTGTCGATCAAAAAAAAAAGCTAATTATTCTTATAACATGTATTGAAAGTATGCTAATATTATAAGGTTATTAAACTGATATTTTGAAATTTTGTGCCGAGTTGACTAGACATTTAAATGAGCTAGCGAGTGCAAATTTTGAGTCAACAAGGGACAATATTTCTCAATATCAGTTCAATAACCCTTTTATTATATCGCAAAATATATTCCAATTGCTTTCCACTTGTATTTCATCTCAAAATACACAAATATTGCAATGAATATTTTATCTTATTTATATTGATATAAGAACTTGTGCAATATCATTATTGGAAAAAATGTCATCTTCCGCCATGATTATGACGTTAGTGTCACGTGACAAAGTTTGCAATATAAAAATGGATTCGGAAGACCTCGAACAAGAACAAAATTTACCTGCAAATATCGATATATAATGCACGATAACACCTCGGAATTAATAGTTTTATTTCCATGTAAAACTTAGAATGCTATATAAAAATATTAATTAAACTGATCAAACTTCGAACAACTTGGTCCAGTTGTACAACTAAAAAACATCTAGCATCTTGCGGCGATTAAGAGAAGCATTACATACCATTTAGATTCTTTTGAACGTTATCATTTAATGCATTCAAAAAGTGGTATTGAATGTTGATGATGAAATTTAAAAAAAAACAATATTTGACAACCATGTTTTTCGGAAAAATTAGACTTTAAGCACACTCTTTATAAAAAGTACAGCATACGGATTAACAATCGGAATAACAAATTCGGGTTTTAAAGGTCAGTGATTTGGCAATTTGGTTTTCTTTACTTTCCCTGATCCAAGTGTCTCGACATTACTAGCGTATTCTTGTTTGCGGTGTAAAACACAATTTTTCTACCACCAATATAAAAAACATATCTAGTGCCATGTTTCATAAGCAGAAGAGTCAATTTGTGTTCAGTTATTATTAGCCTATAATTTCTATATTTAATAAAATATTGATGTGTCTGAAGGTGTTTAACGTCACATCATAAATTCTTTAGCTAACAGTGGCGAGAGAAGTTTACAAACGGACTTCAAAGATTGTTAATTTGGTGCGTTAGCTGTTTTTTGTTAGTTCCGAGTATCCTATCTTATGCGTTAGGGTTTTTTCTTTGTACTTGTAAACATTTGTAGCAACATTTAACGTGTTAAAGCACTCGCCGCAATATTGCAAATTGCAAACAGCTAAGTTGATAATTCAGGTATTAAAACACCCAGTAAAGCCCTAAGTTAACTTTTTGCTACTTGCATGCTACCGGGTTCAAACCTGCAGAGATAAGTCACCATGGGTTTGACGACGCCTACGTCTCTTGGTCTTAGCAGTGTGTGTCGTGGGTACGAACCCCGACCAGGTCTGACCCAAAACTTAAAAGTCGGTAGTGACTTTTCTTTCAACAAGTACTCGTCATAACGAAATGAAAGCCACGGTTCTTTCGGAACTTAAAATAAACGAGTTTCCGTGTCACGGTAGGCGTGGCACGATAAAGAACCCTGCTTTATAATGCCATCAGCGCAACGCACAGGCAGAATTTCTGCACTTTCGCCTAAAGTTGGCGAAGTCTCAATATAAGTGAAACATTCTTGACTGGGACGTTAAACACTAACTCTATAATATGGGGATTAGACAAACATATAGGGAGAAATTAATGGATAAAAAGTTATCGAGATTTACTGCCTCCAGGCAGATTTGTCTTTCGCTGATATATAATAATGATTCACCTTAGGCATTGGACAAGGTCCAGCCCACCTTTAAAGCAGCTTAAATCATTTTCATTATTATCTCCGCTGTCCTAACAGTATCATTGTTAAAACATGGCGAGTTTAGATAACAAAAAAAGCATAACGACAAATAATAAGTCAACAAACGGCGTTTATTTATATTAGAAGTTATCACAATTTAAATAGGTTAATTTTTCATCTTAAGTAGAACTGCTATTTTATTAGTAACAGAGTAAATCTTAACACCAATGCCACGTGCTAATTTTGAATGCATTATTTTTATAGAAATTCAAAATCAGCACATGACATCAATCATTAAACCATACACGTCTCCAACTTACCTAAAATGAGGTCGAATGTACATGTACATTGACAAAAATAAAATACAATACGCATAAACGAAACAGCATAGTAACAAGAACTACCACAGCACACATAAACAAAACAAGTTAAGACGCGATATCACTTTAACAACAATAACAACAACAACAACAACGACCACAAAAACAACAACAACAACAAAAAATATAAATAAATAAATAAATAAATAAATAAATAAATAAATATAAAATAATAAATAAATAGAATAATAAATTTTAAAAAGTCAAAACACCTGATCGATAGCTTAAAGCACAAACATCAAAAGTCAGAATATAAGAAAAACAACAACAATAGCCCATATCATAAATGCAAAAGTACACATGTGAAAAAACAAAATTGTCATAAAAGCAAAACAACAAACATGCAATATCAAATTTACTCAAAGAACAAGCAAAAAGTAAAAAAAGATATTATAGCAAGGCTGCGATATGATATGAATTTTTTAAAACTAGAATGTATACTTGCGAGCAACTATATGTCTGCGTATCAGCTATCTAAAGTGGTGCTCCAGAAAGCGGAGGAAATTCAAAGAAAGAACTCTCTAGAAATAACTTACTGGAATTGCGTGGTTTTAACAGGATTTCTCCGAAGTCCTTCCAAATTCCAAAAAAACAGCAAGGTAGCGACCTCCCCATGGTCAATCCCTACCAGTTAACTTGATCGGATAAGAAACCTTTGAAAAAATCTGTCTTGAGTAACAGCAAGATGTCTGCTGATATGCAGACAAAATAATAGATGACACAAATACAAAATACCTAAGGTAAGTCAGAGAGATCATAATTTTGTTCCTTTTCTTCGCCATTTTAGCGCCATTATCCTCAAGTCAGTTACTCATTTTATGGAAACTTTTCTCGTTTCTTTTTTTTTTTTTTTTCAGAAATTTAATCAATACTCATTATTATTGTACACATTTGCTTTTTTATTGAAAACAAAATCCTTCTTATTAAAATTCTTGTAAACAAAGATATTTTCACCACATTGTTAAACATAAATAAAGTACACACACATTTATTATTCCATTAAACGGGTATATATAAATGCTATGTAGATCACTCAATTTTCAAGACGTAATTTTCGTTAATATTTTGTGATATTCAATGCAATTGTTTCAAAATCTCTCTCTCCTCTTAAATAGTGATAATAATCAAGGACACCTAATGTCAATCCCACTGTGGGGTGGGACTGGGTGTTGCTATGTATATGTGTAACTTTAAACAGGTTGAGATCCTCACCTCAAACCTATATATTTTCTGGATCCTTATGATAAATTAAATAGAGTGATAATAGGGAATCATTTCAAAGTGATGGGGATGTTTGTTTGACCAGAATTCCCAATCCTCATTTAAGAATTCCATTTCTAAAACATACTTGATTTTATTTCTTAAGGCTAACTTATGGAATTAAAGTCCTATTCGAAGAATTGAAAACAATTTGAGTAGCATAATCACATCCTTTTACATGTTTAATTACTTTGGTCAGTTATCCATTACATATGCAGCTTTTGGCTACACTGCAGTCATCACACGTCAATCAAATGTTTCGTTACGCCCTTTACACTTCGTGGTTAACTTGTTATTTATCAAAGTTGAAAAATTGACTAACAATATACTTCAGTTAATTGTAACTGATTAATTTGTATTTACTACAAAACATAAAACAGGGGTGTTAAAAATCAAAATACCTCTGACTTAAGAACAATATTTCCTCATAAGAGGAGAAAGTATTGATTGTTTGCCTAGTATGAAAATAATGCGAGTTAAGAAGAGATATATTTGTGTGTAAAATACTGACTCAGTAAGCTAGCACTTTAACAAAAATCAGCCTGAGTGCGAGATAGTACAAGAAAGGTCAAATTACAAACTCACACTTACGCAAACACAAACTGTCCTAAGAAAATTCTTTAGAAAGAAATAACAATCACATATAGATGAAAAAATGCTGATTTGACATTACACATTTTCACAAACCAAACTCTGGGTTGCGGTGGTGGAAGACACAATTGAAATTTTTTTAGTATATGTTTGCTTTTCTTTTTTTGTTTGTGCAGTTATAAATTATAGTTTCGCACACACACACACACACACACACACACACACACACACACACACACACTTAAGATTTAAATTATTCTTATGCTTTATTTAACACCTTATTCAAGCAAAATGTAATGAAATGTTATAAATATCCTGTGCCTTGTGATATATGAATTCGTTGCTTGCGATTTACAAGTATAGCATAGATACGATAAAAACAAATCTTGACATGGCATATCGTTAATCTCATTATTGATTTGTAGGAATATATTAAATGTTAAATAAATCAACACACTGGTATGTTTTCATTTGCAATGTTAACTTTATTTTGTACGACAATTCATATACATCAATCAAGATGATTTTGATTTAGCTAGGCTTTCATTTTACCATCCTGTAGGTTGCACGTTCATGCTTTCTGTGTCGGCGAGAATATTGCTTTTGAACGTTAATCTATCATTCCACTGTTCTAAGCCGTACTGCCACTGCCATGTTACAACACTTTTTCCTCCCGTGACTATAAAAATAGAAGAAGTTATTTTTACACGCGTTTCTGAAAGTACTGTCGGTTGTCTTTAAAGCGACCAGGAACAGTAAAATTACCGAGAAAGATAGGCATTAAAGATAATTTGAAATGTACCATTTGTTTTCAAACAAGTAAACATTGAGGAAGTATGAGGTAGTATTATTAATTTTGAAATATTAAATATATATAGATTGTATTATTTTTGTCTTAAACTTTAGTTTCTATTTTTTACTATAATGTTTTTTTATCGTTTCATATTTGAAGTATAACAATAATTTTTAGGGTCCTTGTTGACTGTTTACAGCACTATAGATATGAAAAATGCATGAATACTTGATTATGCTTACCTGTAATAGTTCTTTTGTGTATCGTTTCTTCATACCATGTTGCTTGGGTTGTAGATGACATCTTATAAGAAAAGGAACTTGAAGCCTTAAAGAATCCTATGGCAACTGATACTGAAACATCCCAACCCATTTCAATTGTGTTAGACGTTGATCTTGACCTGCCCTGTTTATAGGTTATTTCTTTCGTGTGAGTTGCAATGGGGTCAATGAATGCACTGATAACCCTCCATTCACCAACAGTTGTGGGGTTTGGAAAAATTTGTACATTTTTACTTAAATCTTCAGTTTTAAAGTTAAATTTTGCGTTCTCTAATTCGGCAGTAGACCAGTCATCAGTACTCCTTTTAAAAAAGAACATGACGTTGTCAATAGGATATACCACATATCCGCTTTTGTGCATAATGATCTGTTTTTTCGCGTCATAAGTAAAGAGCGAAGCATCGTTTGGCGTACTTCGAAGCGTTAATCTACAATAAAAGGAACAACGGTCATTTGACGGAATGCCATAATTTCCCTCTGGATGCCAATATTTTCCTCCTGAATGTTGAAAATATCCCCAATGACCCTCTTTTTGCACAAATCGAAATTGCAATCTTCCGGGGTTGCTTATACCATGGTGTAATACCAGTACTCTTCCTTCCGTGGGGTCGTACTCTCCGTGGTGAGGAAGGATAACATGTCTTGTAGCAACATGCATGACCAAGAACCAAGGACTGACGTAACACATTATCGCTAGATTTTATGCTGTTTTTGGAAACTTACAAACCTTCTGTGAACATGGGTTTACAGAAAACAAGAAAAATCTTGCCACATTTATATTGTTTAAAAAAGGCGTATACCTTTTTGAGTTGACATTTGATTTATTGAAGTTTTTAAATGATACGTTCATTTAAAATCTTCAATCAGAAAATTGCCTGCCACCAAAAACATTAATAATAATGATTAAAAATAAATGAAGCATATGATCATATCATGTAATAATTTGTTTCAACGCCTGCGTATGGTGTATATGTTTCACAGTTAATACGTTATGGTAGAGCTTGTTCCCACTATGGGGACTTTCTACAACGAAGCAAACTGCTTACAATCACATTGTTGGCGCAAGAATATTGCATGCCTAGGCTAATCAAGGCCCTTAAAAGTTTAATGGCAGCCACCACAATATTGTTGATAAGTATGTAGTCACTGTATCCAAACTTATACTGGATATATTTGACTTACCATAGTTCTTTGTTCCTTTCATTCTCAAAATTGACATGTACGTGTTGGGTGTAGCTAGCTAGACAGGAGGTTCTTACCCTTCCAGAGCACCCGGCTCACTTCCTTAATGGAAGTTCACGTGTATAACTAATTTTGCCAGCTTTCAAATTTTTTACTTATTTTTTTGGATGGTGGTTTGGACAAGGAATGATATGTTCGTTTTATTTCAAAATGACTTTAGTTGAAACGTTTTTTCTCCTTCCCTAAATCTCATTATATATTGGCACATTTGTGTCACAAGTGAATGCAAAGTTCATCCTAAACTAACTTCTTTAAAAGTTGATTGTTCCTTAGTGCTATCATGTTTGCGATACGTAAGTAAAATGCAGATGAGAAGCACTTGTAGCCCATGCACCAGTTGCCTTTAGGTTTAGATGATTTCTTGAAATTAAAAAAGAGATCTTGTCTCATATATCTTACAATGTTTGTTGAGGTGACTGAAAAAAAAAAACTATCAACAAACTAACCCATCGGTCTGATTACTATCTCAATTGTTTTCAACAATTTTACAGTAGCTTTTTTAAAGCGAAGTGAATATAATCAAAAGTAAAAAAAATAGACAAAAGCAACAAAAACAAAGACATTTACAATTAAAAATAAATAATCGACCGCTACCATCTCAATGAAGAAGTTAACGAAAACAATTTTTACTGATGATTAGATTCTCTATATTTGGCAGATATTTGTGAAAATTTTAATGATACTATTACAAAAGATTTAAGTTTTTTGAAACCATTTCACTTTTTGACAACAATATGAACATTATAACACATGTTTAAATTTCTTTTGCCAAATACTAAAGCAATAACCATTGTGTGTACATGTCATTGATATTATTATTCATAAATCATCAGCATATATGTTGGTTAATATGTTACAAAAAGTTATTTGCTTCAAAGGAAATTGTAAAGAAATATTGTTTGAATTATAACATCAGAAAATATATTATTTAGCAAAATTTTCAGTCGTCTCAATTTTTGAAATTTATTTAAAACTAAGGTCTGTTCCCTCATGCAAAGCATTCTTAGCTGGATTTGGATTCATACAATTATGGAACTTTAGATTCATTTTTTTAACTGTTTGGGTTATGCTTTTTATATATCAAACTTTTCGGCCCCTTGTGTCACTGATGAATTATTTTCTGAAATGCGCACATACTTTACTACCCCTGAGCGGTTACCGCTGCTGGTGGAGTAAAACTCCCCGAGGGTATCCATAACTCAGTAGGCAGTACTTTGTACTGCCAGAAAATAATCATTTAGCAAAATTTTCAGTCGTCTCATTTTATGAAATTTATTTAAAACTAAGGTTTGTTCCCTCATGCTAAGTCTCTCTTAGCTGGATTTTGATTCATACAATTTTGGATCTTTAGATACATTATTTTTCAACTGTTTGGCTTATGTTTTTTATCCATCAAATTTTGCGGCCACTTGTGTTACTGATGAATTATTTTCTGAAATGTGCACATACTTTACTACCCCTGAGCTGGTACCGCTAGTGGTGGAGTAAAACTCCCCGAGGGTATCCATAACTCAGTAGGCAGTACTTTGTGCTGTCAGAAAATGATCATTTAGCAAAATTTTCAGTCGTCTCATTTTTTGAAATTTATTTAAAACAAAGGTTTGTTCCCTCATGCTTAGTCTTTCTTAGCTGGATTTGGATTCATACAATTTTGGATCTTTCGATTCATTATTTTTCAACTGTTTGGGTTATTTTTTTTAATCTATCAAACTTTTCGGCCCCAAGTGTCACTGATGAGGAATGATTTGCCGAAATGTGCACATATGACACATCACAATT
The DNA here is from genome assembly GCA_029721355.1 of Tegillarca granosa. Classification (NCBI taxonomy): domain Eukaryota; kingdom Metazoa; phylum Mollusca; class Bivalvia; order Arcoida; family Arcidae; genus Tegillarca; species Tegillarca granosa. Next base: position 41,954,950 of record CM056603.1, on the reverse strand, counting down.
TAACTGGTATTTGTGTTATATACATATACACAGAGTTGAAGTGTTTTCAGTTTCGGTTTGGAAATAAGAACTTTGATATGTAGAAAGTATCCCTCCAAAGTATGTAGTTTAATGATAAAATTTTTATTCTATAAATATTCTATTTACTTTTCAAAACGGCTAGCATTTTAACAAAATTTTTATAGGCAAAACAATTTTCGGTCATTGAAAAAAGCTTTTACACAAAAAACAATTATTTATTAGAAATTGAAAACCGATTAATGACAATTATCTATAAAAATGTGTTTTTGTTTTTAAACTTGGTATTAAAAGTATATTTTCTATTTTGATAACAAATGTTTCTGTGTGTATCCATATAATGATGTTTAAAGCTGTATCCATTTAAAAGAATACATTCAGGAGATAAACTGGAAATTATATTTGCTACCTTCTCTATACTGAAAAAAAACTGAAAAATCTTCAACTTAACATTAACTTAAAAAACATGGAACAAAAAGTTGTTGTCAATGTATGAAAACATGAATATCTACAGTTGAAAAACTCAATAATAAGATGATTTAAAAACAATAAATGAGCTAATTAAACACAGACTTAAGTTGCCTTATTTCAAGTTCCCGAAAAGTCGAATTCATTAAAATATCTTCATTTAAAACTTTGTTATCTGAAATTTTCGAATAAATCGAAGTTTATTAGATGTCTTGTATAAAAATAAAAATGTTTGTTGTCTTCATTTCTCCTAAACTACATATCTTTTTGAAACAATATAATAACAACAACAACCAGAACATTTGTATTCCAAATTTGATGATTTTATCTCGAATTTTATCAAGACTTCCGTAAATTGTAGATTTCTTTCGCTTGTAAAAAGATACTGCTCAACATGACTGGTGATACAAATTCCTATGTCAGGTTTTGTTTTTAGAATTCAAGAACTTTTTGTAAATAATATTTCATGACTGCTTTCAAGAGATAATAGTTAATAGCCGACTGGGCGTTTTCCGTTTAGCAAGAAGCTCTTCGATTAAACGATATTTCCCCACCTTAATTTTTGACCAATCAGACTAACGACATCAACTTTACGTTTGTTATTCGACTGGTATGATATTCTCAACAATACATTCGTAAACAAGTGTTTTTAAAAGTGAAAAGTGTGTTGAGCACTTTACCAGTCGAATGACAAATACAAAACTATATTTTTTGATCTAATTGGTCAAAAATGAAGGTGGAAAAATATCGTTTAATCGTCGTTCTAATATCCAATTTGTGCTTGATGTTATTTAATGTAAACTCTGTAAATGCAATATTTGTTAAAAATTTGATAAACTTAGTACAAGCGTACTCCGGGATGAACAATGAACTGTGTTTTGTTATATAGGTTAAAGGTCAAAGTTTAAATTCTGTCTCGTTGTCTTGTTTTTTTTACTTTAACGAAAGGTGACGCAAGTGTACGCCAGCATAACGGATGCGACGTTCAACAGTAGTAGGAAAGTAACTCTTACATGTCAGTAGTGTCGTCAACACGTAGCCTTAAGATGTCGATATACAATGTATATGGCAACCCAATAAACAATACGCAAATATTCGCTGGCAAGCTGTTCCTTGAACAACCATGCTCTGAACATTATTACTGTACACTACATTGCTTTGGTAAATTTTTATGGGCTTGAACGTTTCATTTTTGCCATATGTTGATGTAATTAAACAAATGAATAAACAAATATGATGAAAGCTTAAATGGAAATAATAAAGTGATAAATTAAGGTTATTGCATACTAATATATTTGTATATAAATGTAATAAGAACATCACATGTTAATTTGTTAAATAATCATTGGGTAACTACATGAGTACTATTTTGTATAGAAATCATCTGCCGTTGACAATGCATAGCAATGGTCAGCAGTTATTACCTACATGAGACTTTAAAATTTCAAATACTACTTCGTCACCTGGCGCTCGGCTTTACGAGGACAATTATCGACTGATTCACCCTGCGCCAGGACAATGGACTGGGGGATTGGTATGCTTGTTTGCGTCATACTGACTCGGTGAGACAGCACCTTATTAAAAAGTCGCCCTCATTGTGCACTAGTATACCACAGACTAAAATACACACTTGTACATTTCATGCATACATGATCTTGTTCTTAAATTTATTCATAGGGATAAATAACTTTGCTCTCTTCAGGAAAAGCTAAAAATTGCTGACTCGACGTTAAACAACAACAACAACAACAACATCATCATCAACAACAACAACAACAACAACATAATCTGTGGTGCTCAGAAACCACAAGTTGTAAATAAGCATGGGGATTTATTTTCCTACTGAAAGGACAAAATTCAATAATTCAAGTACTTGCACTTTTATTTCCGAAAATTTAGTAGGGCAATTTTGTTTTAAGATAAAACAAAAAATTAATTCGAAAACATTTTAAATTATACTAACGATTCTTCTAAAATAGTTTAACGATTTTACAAACTGAAGTATTCAGAAAATCACTTGTACGATTTAATATTTTTTAACTTTAAAAACTAGCACTAAAATGTTTTTGTACTTGCCCTTATTTTAGAGTATAGTCAAACCTGTCTATAAAGACCATCCATGGGAATCAATAAAACTGGCCTTTATGGACAGGTGGCATTTATATACAAGTTCAAATAATATAGACGAAGAGCAAATGGGATAGAATTTCATTGGGCGCTGCTGTTTATTTAAAATGGCCACAGATCTTCATTTTGGAATTTCATTCGATTAAATCATTTTAAAAAAATGAAAATAAAAACCTTAATATTTATTGAAATTAATGCCATTTTACATTCATTTTTTCGGGGGGTGGGGAACAAAGATGTTAATACAGCAATTGATTTCTTTGGCGAGTTTGACCCCCAGGTCAAAACCTCTCTATTCCCATAAAAGATCAAAATAAAATGTAACACATTAATTGCATTAAAATAAACCCAACATTTCAAAATAACTCGCAATATTTTAAAAGAATTTCTAATTGATTTATTTATTAATATTTTTGTGAATAGTATACATCTTCATAACAAAGTAACACATCGTAAATTCTGTCAACAATTGTTGAAACAATAAGAAAAATGAATAAATAAATAATGGAATCAATAAATAATAAAAAATGATATAAAAAATTAAATACAGATTGATCTACCAAAGTCTATACATTCAAATTCGAATTTGATTATAAGTGATAGGTCACTTTCTCTACGTATAAAGAATGTTCAAAGAACTTTATATTTATATCGTTTTCAGAGTTTATAGTAAAGCTGCAGAAAGTGGTTTCTTTAACGTGACTTTCAGCTGGTGGTATATTGATATAAGTAAAAGCCTTTGATTCTGATGCTCAAAGCTTTAAACCGTAAGTGAGAGGTCGTGGGTTCAATCCCGACCGAGTCTGACCCAAGACTTGAAAGTCTTTCGGATGGGAACTTAAAATAAACGAGGTCCCGAGTCACGGTGGGTGTGGCAAGATGAACAACCCTGCTGTATAATGTCATCAGCTCAATGCACATATAAAATTTCTGCAGTTTTGCCTATAGCTGGTGGCGTCTCTAATAAGTGAAATATTCTTGACTGGGACGTTAAACACCATTACTCGACTCAATACATCTCAAAAATTTAAAAATGAATTCTCCGTAACGCATCATTCCGTAAATGTAGGCCTATTTAAAAAGGTAACCTGTTGCATGTGTTTACATTAATAAAAATAATCTTGTTTTTAATTTCCGATATGATTCCGGATATAATTTACAAGAAAAACATGACCTGACATTCTAATATGTATGTTTGTTGTGTTACAGCTTCGTGATACTACACAGGCGATGAACAATAAAAAATTATCATAATTTATATAGAAAAATATAGATATAAAAGAAACTTTCTAGTAGAATGCAATTATTTCATTTATGTCATTGTCATGTGCTGATTTTGAATGCATTATTATAATGGTAATTGAAAATCAGCACATGACATCATTAATTTTCCAAATGTTTGGCATTGAAAACTCAACGAAGGACGTGACACAATACAAGTAATTGTTTTAAAATAAAGGTTTCTTAATTCAAGGCATTATTCAACTTGATTTGTATTTATGTAATTTTAGAACCTTGGATTCATTAATTTTTAACTGTTCGGCTTATGTTTTTTTCTCTGTCAACTTTTTTGGACCCTATTGTCACTGATAAGAAATGAATTTCCAAAATGTGCACATATGGCACATCAAAATTAAGCAGGTATATTTGTTAAATATATCTTAAATACATATCATGCTCTTAAAATTTGAATTAATTGACCAATTGTTTGGTTCGAAGACAAATCCGTGTCCATCTTCGAAACGGCCCAATCAATAAAATAGAAACAACCCATAAACATAAACACTATCATAAAATTATTTTTCTTAAATGGACATGTGAATTGTTTTTTCTTGGTTCACTTTACGTCCACCTGAATTTAAAGACATAAAAAGTTTCAAAAATTTTAATTTTTGACCTTATAATTAAATATATAAGCGTAACAATTATTTTGGAATGACATCCCAGTCAAGAATATTTCACTTATATAGAGACGTCGCCAGCTAAAGGGGAAAGTGAAGAAATTTTACCTGTGCGTTGTGCTGATGGCATTATACATCAGGGCTCTTTGCCATGCCTACCGTGACACGGGAACTCATTTATCTAAAGTTCTCATCCGAAAAAAAACATGGCTTTCATTTCGTTATACTGAGTGCTTGGCGAAAGAACTGTCACTTCCCACTTTTTTTTTGTGTCAAACACGGACGGGAATTGAACCCAAGACCTCCCATGGAATGACAAACATTTTCTATTCAATTCCGTAGAAACGGGAGACCTTGAAATTGCCTTCAGGGTTCGGTTGGTCTTCACATTCTTGTAAAATTTGAGAATTAACAGCATAGCTTAACACACCGAAGATATAAAAAATCTAAAAAAGTACTTACTATGCGTTCAGAGAATCTCTACTTCCTGGACAATAATATAATATTCTATTAATTAACAGTTTCAACTACTGTCAAAAAAACATGGCTTTCATTTCGTTATACTGAGTGCTTGGCGAAAGAACTGTCACTTCCCACTTTTTTTTTGTGTCAAACACGGACGGGAATTGAACCCAAGACCTCCCATGGAATGACAAACATTTTCTATTCAATTCCGTAGTAACGGGAGACCTTGAAATTGCCTTCAGGGTTCGGTTGGTCTTAACATTCTTGTAAAATTTGAGAATAAACAGCATAGCTCAACATACCGAAGATGTAAAAATTCTAAAAAAGCACTTACTATGCTTTCAGAGAATATCTACTTCCTGGGCATCTTTTAAAAATGGACAGCAAAATGTAATATTCTATTAATTTACAGTTTCAACTACTGTATCATCTTCACAATTTCCTATTGTGCAGCTGTCGCGCGAAATGTTGAAATTTAAATAAACCTATAAATTTGATTACATTGAATTGATGAAAACTGCACAACATATCAATATAGTTTATAGCATTTGTGTTAAATAAAACACATTGTTACAAATCTTATACTTGTCATCACAAATCATTCAGGGCAAAGTGTATCTCATTATGCCACTGAAACCTAGATTTATAACTTCTTTCAGGACTACTTTTAGTATGAAATTATTACGTTTTAAAGACTAAACTTTGAACATCTCTCGGGGAAAATTGTAGTATCGTATCATTACGCTTCTAAAGACTAGGTTCGAACCCTTCTCGGGGCAGACTTTAGTGTAAAAAGCTCATTTAGGTTGCCTGTATATATTTTTCCTGAGGATTCTCCACCAGCAATTTAGGGGATACCCCACCAGCAATTTAGGGGGTACTTCACCAGCAATTTAGGGGATACTTCACCAGCAGCAATTTAGGGGATACTCCAATAGCAATTTAAGGGGATACACCACCAGCAATTCATTGGATTCTCCACTACGATTCTTAAACTGACGGTCTCAATAAATTCAAAGAAACTCATCTAAGACGTAATTTTTTCCATACATTGCACGTTGCATTTAAGATAAAATAAAAGTAACTAAACTGAGGCGTATTTTTTCCATTTAATGCAATTCATACATCACACAGTGTATTTTTTAATAACAAACACAAACTGATTTCGAATGGTGATTAAAAGTGATTTTAGACTCACGTAAAGCAGTTTGTTTTTAGAAGGTAGTTGTGTGTTTTCGCTCATGGTTTATTCTTGTACACGGCAGACGTGGCGCGTTAAAGAACCCTCCCTGTAAATTGCCCTAAGAGCACTGCAAAAGTAAAAACTTTCGTCTATAGCTTGAGACGTCTTGATATAAGTTAAATATTCTTGAATGTGATGTAAAACACAATTAAATCAATCAATTAATATATAATGTTATATGTTGAGCTCTTACACTTGCTTTAATTGTATAATAATTAACGAGTGTATAAAAGCGAGTGGTTTTGAATGTATTTGATTGGAGTGAGCGGATAGGTCTTTAACCCCCCACCACTGCGGTAACTAAGATGGTAGAGTGACTTGAAAGTGGGAAGTTCCTGTTCTTTCACCAAGCAGTCGACATTACGAAATGAAAGTCAAAGTTATTCGGATATCCAACCAAGGTAGGATAATCCAATTATATAGAAACATATGTAAACTTACCTGGTTTACAAATTCTCCTTTTTTTCAATTTTAAATGTGGGTATTCTAGAACCACCGGTGTTATAGTAGTATGACTAGTATTAGCATGGCTAATGACACGTGAACCTACCACATGGTTGATTCAATACCTATCCAAGGAAGAAAGGTAATCACTAATGTAAAATGTATGATAATTTCACTTCAAGATTGTTATCTGTTGTTTGTCAGCTTACTTACCAAAAATAGTACGTACCACTTGCCTTCATGTAGTCTGGTTACCATCCCACAACTGACCTCGCAATAAGTAAAAATAACCTCATCTTGAGAGAGAGAGAGAGAGAGAGAGAGAGAGAGAGAGAGAGAGAGAGAGAGAGAGAGAGCTTGCTTATATAAGTCATTGGAGAGAGAGAGAGAGAGAGAGAGAGAGAGAGAGAGAGAGAGAGAGAGAGAGAGAGAGAGTCGAAATTAGTAATTATCTAAAATGATATTGAAATAAAATATTGGTATGCAAGATCAGTTTTCATCGCTTGTAACGGTTTGTAACTTTATTTAACAGCTGGTGAAAATGTAAAATAAGTGTTCCAGGATAAACAAGAGTACTGTAATAAATATACAATGTGTAAAGTTTTATATGGTGCGTATAATCGTTTAACGCTATGTATTCAAATACGTTGTTTGAAGTTAGATTAATTAACGAATATTGTGTGTGTGTGTGTGTGTGTGTGTGTGTGTGTGTGTGTGTGTGTGTGTGTGATATCAAACATCTTGTGAACTTTTTGTTGAAATGAAAAATATTGTCTCGAATTTTTGTTCAAACTTAAGCACGCTGTTTAAAACTGTGGATCAAAAAATAGCTAATTTTTCGTATAACATGTATTAAAAGCATGCTAATATTATTAGGTTATTAAACTGATATTTCGAAATTTTGTGCCGAGTTGACTAGACATTTAAATGAGCTAGCGAGTGCAAATTTTTAGTCAACAAGGGACAATATTTCTCAATATCAGTTCAATATATTATTCATATTGATATAAGAACTAGTGCAATATTATTATTGGAAAAAATGTCCTCTTCCGCCATGATAAAAACGAGTCTGACTAAGTTTGCACTATAAAAAATGGATTTTGGAGACCTCGAACCGGAACAAAGTTAACCTGCAAATATCGTTATATAATGCACGATAACACCTCGAAATTTATCGTTTGGTTCTATGTGAAACTTCTGTTGCTATATTAAAATATGAATTAAACTTAAGAAACTTAGATTCTTTTGAACGTTATCAGTTAATGCATTCAAAAAGTGGTATTGACAACCATGTTTTTCGGAAAAATTAGACTTTAAGCACACGCTTTATAAAAAGTACAGCATACGGATTAACAATCCGAAGAACAAAATTCGGGTTTTAAAGGTCAGTGATTTGGCAACTTGGTTTTCTTTACTTTCCCTGATCCAAGTGTCTCGACGTAACTAGCGTATTCTTGTTTGCGGTGTAAAACACAATTTTTCTACCACCAATATAAAAAACATATCCAGTGCCATGTTCCATAAGCAGAAGAATCAATTTGTGTTCAGTTATTTTTAACTTATAATTTCTATATTTAATAATATATTGATGTGTCTGAAGGTGTTTAACGTCACATCATAAATTCTTAGCTAACAGTGGCGAGAAAAGTTTACAAATGGACTTCAAAGATTGTTAATTTGGTGCGTTAGCTGTTTTTTGTTAGTTGCGTGTATCCTATCTTATGCGTTAGGGGTTTTTGTTCTGGTATTCCTTTTTTCTTTGTATTTGTAAACATTTGTAGCAACCTTTATCGTGTTAAAGCATTCGCCGCAATATTGCAAATTGCAAACAGCTTAGTTGATCATACAGGTATTAATACACCCAGTAAAGACTTAAGTTAACTATTTGCTACTTGCATGCTAACAGGTTCAAACCTGCAGAGAAAAGTCGCCTTGGGTTTAACGACGCCTACGTCTATTGGTCTTAAGTGTGTGTGTCGTGGTTGCAAACCCCGACCAGGTCTGACCCAAAGCTTGAAAGTAGGTAGTGACTGTTCTTTCACCAAGCACTCGGCATAACGAAATGAAAGCCACGGTTCTTTCGGAACTTAAAATAAACGAGTTTCCGTGTCACGGTAGGCGTGTTAAGATAAAGAACCCTGCTTTATAATGCCATCAGCGCAACGCACAGGCAGAATTTCTGCACTTTCGCCTAAAGTTTGGCGACGTCACAATATAAGTGAAACATTCTTGACTCGGACGTTAAACACCAACTCTATAATGTGGGGATAAGAAGAACATATAGGCAGAAAGAAATGGATAAAAAGTTATCGAGATTTACTGCCTCAACAAACTGCGCTTATTTAAATTAGAAGTAATCACAATTTAAATATATTAATTTTTCATCTTATGTACAACTGCTATATTATTAGTAACAGAGTAAATCTTAACACCAATGTCATTTGCTGAATTTGAATTTCTATTAAAAAATGCATTCAAAATCAGCACATGACACCAATCATTAACCATAAACGTGCCCAACTTATCTACACACAGTTATAATTAACCATTAAATGGGTATATATAAATGCTATGTAGATCACTCAATTTTCAAGACGTAATTTTCGTGAATATTTTGTGATATTCAATGCAATTGTTTCAAAATCTCTCCCTCCTCTTGAAGAGTGATAATAATCATGGACACCTAATGTTAATCCAACTGTGGGGTGGGACTGGGTGTTGCTATGTACATGTGTAACTTTTAACAGGTTGAGATCCTCACCTCAAACTTATATATTTTGTGGATCCTTAAGATAAATTAAATAGAGTGATAATAGGGAATCATTTCCAAGTGATGGGGATGTTTGTTTGACCAGAATTCCCAATCCTCATTTAAGATTTCAATTTCTAAAACATACTTGATTTTATTTCTTAAGGCTAACTTATGGAATTAAAGTCCTATTCAAAGAATTGAAAACAATTTGAGTAGCATAATCACATCCTTTTACATGTTTAATTACTTTGGTCAGTTATCCATTACATATGCAGCTTTTGGCTACACTGCAGTCATCAGACGTCAATCAAATGTTTCGTTATGCCCTTTACACTTCATGGTTAACTTGTTATTTATCAAAGTTGAAAAATTGACTAACAATATACTTCAGCTAATTGTAACTGTTAAATTTGTATTTACTACAAACCATAAAACAGGGGTGTTTAAAATCAAAATAAGTGTTTGAAGAATTGCTGTCAATCGAAAAAGGTTCACCTAGCTCATGATATTAAATGGATCATGGTTTCAATTATAATTAAATTGATGTAAAAATAACACTTAATTAGCAATTTTTTAAATGGTTTCAATTGCATGAATAATAAAATGAACTTTAAGATATATAATTAAAAATTTGAAAATCTGAGTAATAGTGTTTTATACCCCAGTCACAACTTATATTGATGCAGCCAGTTTTGGGATGCCAGATAAAACTGGAGTTCCCAGAGAAAACAGTCTACTTTTCAAAAGCAAACTTACAAACTATAATACACTATGGTCTTCGCAAAAGGGATTGGAATCAGGAGAGTTGCAGGAACAGTGATAAATAAGTGTACATATGCACTTTGGACCACCCAATGATCAAATATAGAGGTTAAATTGATAATTTGGTATACAGTTTAAAATATTTTTGTATTATGTGACATTTCTTTAAAGCTTATTCATCTACTTCAAAGTTTTTAAAGTGATAAAAATAAAACAAACATACCAGTCCTTGTCCATATCACAATCCCCAAAACAAAGTTAAAACTTTACAAACTGGCAAAATATGTTGTACAAGTGAACTTTTAACAAGGAAGTGAGGACCATCGCATTCATCGATGGTTCTTACTGTCTTTGGGGTTTATTGGTGGAGGTTGTGTCTCAACAGTGGGAAGTAATTCGTACCAAACCTAGCCAATCATACCTCTGACTTGAGAACAATATTTCCTCATAAGAGGAAAAAGTATTGATTGTTTGCCTAGAATGAAAATAATGCGAGTTAGGAAGTGATATACTTGTGTGTTAAATACTGACTCAGCGAGCTAGCACTTTAACAAAAATCAGCCTGAGTGCGAGATAGTAGAAGAAAGGTCAAATTACAAACTCCCACTTATGCCAACACAAACTGTCCTAAGAAAATTCTTTAGAAAGAAATAACAATCACATATAGATGAAAAAATGCTGATTTGACATTACACATTTTCACAAACCAAACTCTGGGTTGCGGTGGTGGAAGACACAATTAAAATTTTCCTAGTATATGTTTGCTTTTCTTTTTTTGTTTGTGCAGTTATAAATTATAGTGTCGCACACACACACACACACACACACACACACACACACACACACACACACACACACACTTAAGATTTAAATTATTCATATGCTTTACCTAACACCTTATTTAAGCAAAATGTAATGAAATGTTATAAATATCCTATGCCTTGTGATATATGAATTCGTTGCTAGCGATTTACAAGTATAGCATAGATACGATAAAAACAAATCTTGACATGGCATATCGTTAATCTCACTATTGATTTGTAGGGATATATTAAGTGTTACATAAATCAACACACTTATATCTTTTCATTTGCAATGTTAACTTTATTTTGTACGACAATTCATGTACATAAATCAAGATAATTTTGATTTATCTAGGCTTTCATTTTACCATCCTGTAGGTTGCACGTTCATGCTTTCTGTGTCGGCGAGAATATTGCTTTTAAACGTTAATCTATCATTCCACTGTTCTAAGCCGTACTGCCACTGCCATGTTACAACACTTTTTCCTCCCGTGACTATAAAAATAGAAGAAGTTATTTTTACACGCGTTTCTGATAGTACTGTCGGTTTTCTTTAAAGCGACCAGGAACAGTAAAATTACCAAGAAAAATAGGCATTAAAGATAATTTGAAATGTACCATTTGTTTTCAAATAAATAAAAATTGAGGAAGTATGAGGTAGTATTATTAATTTTGAAAGATTTATATATACAGATTGTATTATTTGTGTCGTAAACTTTAGTTTTCATTTTTTACGATACTGTTTTTTTATCGTTTCATACTTGAAGTATAACAATAATTTTTAGGGGTCTTGTTGACTGTTTACAGCATTATATAAGTATAAAAAATGCATGAATACTTGATTATGCTTACCTGTAATAGTTCTTTTGTGTATCGTTTCTTCATACCATGTTGCTTGGGTTGTGGATGACATCTTATAAGAAAAGGAACCTGAAGCCGCAAAGAATCCTTTGGCAGCTGATACTGAAATATCCCAACCCATTTCAATTGTGTTAGACGTTGATTTTGATCTGCCCTGTTTAAAGGTTATTTCTTTCGTGTGAGTTGCAATAGGGTCAATGAATGCACTGATAACCCTCCATTCACCAACAGTTGTGGGGTTTGGAAAAATTTGTACATTTTTACTTAAATCTTCAGTTTTAAAGTTAAATTTTGCGTTCTCTAATTCGGCAGTAGACCAGTCATCAGTACTCCTTTTAAAAAAGAACATGACGTTGTCAATAGGATATACCACATATCCGCTTTTGTGCATAATGATCTGTTTTTTTCGCGTCATAAGTAAAGAGCGAAGCATCGTTTGGCGTACTTCGAAGCGTTAATCTACAATAAAAGGAACAACGGTCATTTGACGGAATGCCATAATTTCCCTCTGGATGCCAATATTTTCCTCCTGAATGTTGAAAATATCCCCAATGACCCTCTTTTTGCACAAATCGAAATTGCAATCTTCCGGGGTTGCTTATACCATGGTGTAACACCAGTACTCTTCCTTCCGGGGGATCGTACTCTCCGTGGTGAGGAAGGATAACATGTCTTGTAGCAACATGCATGACCAAGAACCAAGGACTGATATAACACATTATCGCTAGATTTTATGCTGTTTTTGGAAACTCGCAAACCTTTTGTAAACTTGGGTTTACAGAAAACAAGACAAATCTTGCCATATTTATATTGTTTAAAAAAGGCGTATACCTTTTTGAGTTGACATTTGATTAATTGAACTTTTTAAATGATACGTTCATTTAAAATCTTCAATCAGAAAATTGCCTGTCACCAAAAACATAAAAAATAATGATTAAAAATAAATGAAGCATGATCATATCATGTAATAATTTGTTTCAACGCCTGCGGATGGTGTATATGTTTCACAGGTAATACGTTATGGTAGAGCTTGTTCCCACTATGGGGACTTTCTACAACTTTCTACAACGAAGCAAACTGCTTACAATCAAATTGTTGGCGCAAGAATATTGCATGCCTAGGCTAATCAAGGCCCTTAAAAGTTTAATGGCCGCCACCACAATATTGTTGATAAGTATGTAGTCACTGTATCCAAACTAATATTGGATATATTTGACTTACCATATTTCTTTGTTCCTTTTATTCTTAAAATTGACATGTACGTGATGGGTGTAGCTAGCTAGACAGGAGGAGCTTACCCTTCCAGAGCACCGTTAATGGAAGTTCACGTATATATCTAATTTTTGCCAGCTTTCAAATTTTTTACTAATTTTTTTTGGATGGTGGTTTGGACAAGGAATGATATGTTCGTTTTATTTCAACATGACGTTTTTAGTTGAAACGTTTTTCTCCTTCCCTAAATCTCATTATATATTGGCACATTTGTGTCACAAGTGAATGCAAAGTTCATCCTAAACTTACTTCTTTAAAAGTTGATTGTTCCTTAGTGCTATCATGTTTGCGATACGTAAGTAAAATGGAGATGATAAGCACTTGTAACCCATGCACCAGTTGCCTTTAGGTTTGGATGATTTCTTGAAATTAAAATAAAGATCTTGTCTCATATATCTTACAATGTTTGTTGAGGTGACTGAAAAAAAAACTATCAACAAACTAACCCATCGGTCTGATTACTATCTCAATTGTTTTCAACAATTTTACAGTAGCTTCTTTAAAGCGAAGTGAATATAATCAAAAGTATAAAAAAATAGACAAAAGCAACAAAAACAAAGACATTTACAATTAAAAATGAATAATCGACCACTACCATTTCAATAAAGAAGTTAACGAAAACAGTTTTTACTGATGATAAGATTCTCTATATTTGGCAGATATTTGTGAAAATTTTAATGATACTATTGCAAAAAGATTTAAGTTTTTTGAAACTATTTCACTTTTTGACAACAATATGAAGATTATTACACATATTTAAATTTCTTTTGCCAAATACTAAAGCAATAACCATTGTGTGTGCATGTCATTAATATTATTATTCATAAATCATAAGCATACATGTTGGTTAATATGTTACAAAAAGTTATTTGCTTCAAAGGAAATTGTAAAGAAATATTGTTTGAATTATAACATCAGAAAATATATTATTTAGCAAAATTTTCAGTCGTCTCATTTTTTGAAATTTATTTAAAACTAAGGTTTGTTCCCCCAAGTCTTTCTTAGCTGGATTTTGATTCATACAATTTTGGATCTTTCGATTCATTATTTTTCAACTGTTTGGGTTATGATTTTTATCCATCAAATTTTGCGGCCACTTGTGTCACTGATGAGGAATGATTTGCCGAAATGTGCACATATGGCACATCAAAATTTAACTGGTATTTGTGTTATATACATATACACAGAGTTGAAGTGTTTTCAGTTTGGGTTTGGAAATAAGAACTTTGATATGTAGAAAGTATCCCTCCAAAGTATGTGGTTAAATGATAAAATTTTTATTCTATAAATATTCTATTTACTTTTCAAAACGGCTAGCATTTTAACAAAATTTTGATAGGCAAAACAATATTCGGGCATTGAAAAAAGCTTTTACACAAAAACAATTATTTATTAGAAACTGAAAACCGATTAATGACAATTATCTATAAAAATGTGTTTTTGTTTTTAAACTTGGTATTAAAAGTTTATTTTCTATTTTGATAACAAATGTTTTTGTGTGTATCCATATAATGATGTTTAAAGCTGTATCCATTTAAAAGAATACATTCAGGAGATAAACTGGAAGTTATATTTGCTACCTTCTCTATACTGAAAAAACTAAAAAATCTTCAACTTAACATTAACGTGTATTAAATAACATGGAACAAAACGTTGTTGTCAATGTATGAAAACATTTATATCTGCAGTTGAAAAAGTCAATAAGAAGATGATTTAAAAACAATAAATGAGCTGATTAAACACAGACTTAAGTTGCCTTATTTCAAGTTCCCGAAAAGTCGAATTCATTAAAATATCTTAATTTAAAACTTTGATATCTGAAATTTTCGAATAAATCGAAGTTTATTAGATGTCTTGTATAAAAATAAAAATGTTTGTTGTCTTCATTTCTGCTAAACTACATATCTTTTTGAAACAATATAATAACAACAATAGCCAGAACGTTTGTATTCCAAATTTGATGATTTTATCTCGAATTTGATCAAGACTTCCGTAATTTGTAGATTTCTTTCGCTTGTAAAAAGATACTGCTCAACATGACTGGTGATACAAATAACTATGTCAGGTTTTGTTTCTAGAATTCAAGAACTTTTTATAAATAATATTTCATGACTGCTTTCAAGAGATAATAGTTAATAGCCGACTGGGCGTTTTCCGTGTAGCAAGAAGCTCTTCGATTAAACGATATTTCCCCACCTTTATTTTTGACCAATCAGACTAACGACATCAACTTTACGTTTGGTATTCGACTGGTAAGTTATTCTCAACTCTACCTTCGTAAACAACAGTGTTTTTAGAAGTGAAAGCGTGTTGAGCACTTTACCAGTCGAATGACAAATACAAAACTATATTTTTTGATCTAATTGGTCAAAAATGAAGGTGGAAAAATATCGTTTAATTGTCGTTCTAATCTCCAATTTGTGCTTGATGTTATTTAATGTAAACTCTGTAAATGCAATATTTGTTAAAAATTTGATAAACTTAGTACAAGCGTACTCCAGGATGTACAATGAACTGTGTTTTGTTATATAGGTTAAAGGTCAAAGTTTAAATTCTGTCTCGTTGTCTTTTTTTTTTTACTTTTACGAAAGGTGCCGCAAGTGTACGCCATCATAACGGGTGCGACGTTCAACAGTAGTAGGAAAGTAACTCTTACATGTCAGTAGTGTCGTCAACACGTAGCCTTAAGTAGTCGATATACAATGTATATGGCAACCCAATAAACAATAAGCAAATATTCGCTGTCAAGCTGTTCCTTGAACAACCATGCTCTAAACATTATTACTGTACACTACATTGCTCTGGTAAATTTTTATGGGCTTGAACGTTTCATTTTTGCCATATGTTGATGTAATTAAACAAATGAATAAACAAATATGCTGAAAGCTTAAATGGAAATAATAAAGTGATAAATTAAGGTTATTGCATACTAATATATTTGTATATAAATGTAATAAGTACATCACATGTTAATTTGTTAAATAATCATTGGGTAACTACATGAGTACTATTTTGTATAGAAATCATCTGCCGTTGACAATGCATAGCAACGGTCAGCAGTTATTACCTACATGAGACTTTAAAATTTCAAATACTACTTCGTCACCTGGCGCTCGGCTTTACGAGGACAATTATCGACTGATTCACCCTGCGCCAGGACAATGGACTGGGGGATTGGTATGCTTGTTTGCGTCATACTGACTCGGTGAGACAGCACCTTATTAAAAAGTCGCCCTCATTGTGCACTAGTATACCACAGACTATAATACACACTTGTACATTTCACGCATACATGATCTTGTTCTTAAATTTATTCATAGGGATAAATAACATTGCTCTCGTCAGGAAAAGCTAAAAATTGCTGACTCGACGTTAAACAACAACAACAACAACATCATCATCATCATCAACAACAACAACAACATAATCTGTGGTGCTCATAAACCAGAAGTTGTAAATAAGCATGGGGATTTATTTTCCTACTGAAAGGACAAAATTCAATAATTCAAGTACTTGCACTTAATATCTCTTATCTCCGAAAATTTAGTAGGGCAATTTTGTTTTAAGATAAAACAAAAATAAATTCGAAAACATTTTTAATTATACTAACTATTCTTCTAAAATAGTTCAACGATTTTACAAACTGAAGTATTTAGAAAATCACTTGTACGATTTAATATTTTTTAACTTTAAAAACTAGCACTAAAATGCTTTCGTACTTGCCCTCAGTTTAGAGTATAGTCAAACCTGTCTATAAAGACCATTCATGGGAATCAATAAAACTGGCCTTTATGGACAGGTGACATTTATATACAAGTTCAAATAATATAGACAAAGAGCAAATGGGATAGAATTTCATTGGGCGCTGCTGTTTATTTAAAATGGCCACAGATCTTCACTTTGGAATTTCATTCGTTTAAATCATTTTAAAAAAATGAAAATAAAAACCTTAATATTTAGTGACATTAATGCCATTTTACATTCATTTTTTCGGGGGGGGGGACAAAGAGGTTAATACAGTAATTGATTTGTATGGAGAGTTTGACCCCCAGGTCAAAACCTCTTTATTCCCACAAAAGATCCAAAATAAGATGTAACACATTAATTGCATTAAAATAAACCCTACACTTCAAAATAACTCGCAATATTTTAAAAGAATTTCTAATTTATTTATTTATTAATATTTTTGTGAAAAGTATATATCTTCAAAACAAAGTAACACATCGTAAATTCTGTCAACAATTGTTGAAACAATAAGAAAAATGAATAAATAAATAATGGAATCAATAAATAATAAAAAATAATATAAAAAATTAGATACAGATTGATCTACCAAAGTCTATACAAATTCGAATTTGATTATAAGTGATATGTCACTTTCTCTACGTATAAAGAATGTTCAAAGAACTTTACATTTATATCGTTTTCAGAGTATATAGTAAAGCTACAGAAAGTGGTTTCTTTAACGTGACTTTCAGCTGGTGGTATATCGATATAAGTAAAAGCCTTTGATTCTGATGCTCAAAGCTTTAAACCGTAAGTGAGAGGTCGTGGGTTCGAATCCCGACCGAGTCTGATCCCAAGACTTAAAAGTCTCGATTCTTTCGGATGGGAACTTAAAATAAACGAGGTCCCAAGTCACGGTAGGCGTGGCACGATGAACAACCCTGCTGTATAATGTCATAAGCTCAATGCACATATAAAATTTCTGCAGTTTTGCCTATAACTGGTGGCGTCATTGATAAGTGAAATATTCTTGACTGGGACGTTAAACACCATTACTCGACTCAATACATCTCAAAAATTTAAAAATGAATTCTCCGTAACGCATCATTGCGTAAATGTAGGCGTTTTTAAAAAGTAACCTGTTGCATGTGTTTACATCAATAAAAAATAATCTTGTTTTTAAATTTCCGATATGATTCCGGATATAATTTACAATAAAAAAATTGACCTGACATTCTAATATGTATGTTTGCTGTGTTACAGCTTCGTGATTACTAAACAGGCGATGAACAATAAAAAATTATCATAATTTATATAGAGAAAATATAGATATAAAGAAACTTTCTAATAGAATGCAATTATTTCATTTATGTCATTGTCATGTGCTGATTTTGAATGCATTATTATAATGGTAATTGAAAATCAGCACATGACATCATTAATTTTCCAAATGTTTGGCATTGAAAACTCAACGAAGGACGTGACACAATACAAGTAATTGTTTTAAAATAAAGGTTTCTTCCTTCAAGGCATTATTCAACTTGATTTGTATTTATGTAATTTTAGAACCTTGGATTCATTAATTTTTAACTGTTTGGCTTATGTTTTTTTCTCTGTCAACTTTTTCGGACCCTATTGTCACTGATAAGAAATGAATTTCCGAAATGTGCACATATGGCACATCAAACTTAAGCAGGTATATTTGTTAAATATATCTTAAATACATATCATGCTCTTAAAATTTGAATTAATTGACCAATTGTTTGGTTCGAAGACAAATCCGTGTCCATCTTCGAAACGGCCCAATCAATAAAATAGAAACAACCCATAAACATAAACACTATCATAAAATTATTTTTCTAAAATGGACATGTGAATTGTTTTTTCTTGGTTCACTTTACGTCCACCTGAATTTAAAGACATAAAAAGTTTCAAAAATTTTAATTTTTGACCTTTAAATTAAATATGTAAGCGTAACAATTATTTTGGAATGACATCCCAGTCAAGAATATTTCACCTATATAGAGACGTCGCCAGCTAAAGGGGAAAGTGAAGAAATTTTCACCTGTGCGTTGTGCTGATGGCATTATACATCAGGGCTCTTTGCCATGCCTACCGTGACACGGGAACTCATTTATCTAAAGTTCTCATCCGAAAAAAAACATGGCTTTCATTTCGTTATACTGAGTGCTTGGCGAAAGAACTGTCACTTCCCACTTTTATTTTGTGTCAAACACGGACGGGATTTGAACTCCAAGACCTCCCATGGAATGACAAATATTTTCTATTCAATTCCGTAGTAACGGGAGACCTTGAAATTGCCTTCAGGGTTCGGTTGGTCTTAACATTCTTGTAAAATTTGAGAATAAACAGCATAGCTCAACATACCGAAGATGTAAAAATTCTAAAAAAAGCACTTACTATGCTTTCAGAGAATATCTACTTCCTGGGCATCTTTTAAAAATGGACAGCAAAATGTAATATTCTATTAATTTACAGTTTCAACTACTGCATCATCTTCACAATTTCCTATTGTGCAGCTGTCGCGCGAAATGTTGAAATTTAAATAAACCTATAAATTTGATTACATTGAATTGATGAAAACTGCACAACATGTCAATATAGTTTATAACATTTGCGTTAAATAAAACACATTGTTACAAATCTTATACTTGTCATCACAAATCATTCAGGGCAAAGTGTATCTCATTATGCCACTGAAACCTAGATTTATAACTTCTTTCAGGACTACTTTTAGTATGTAATCATTACGTTTTAAAGACTACAGTTTGAACATCTCTCGGGGAAAATTGTAGTATCGTATCATTACGCTTCTAAAGACTAGGTTGGAACCTTTCTCGGGGCAGACTTTAGTGTAGAAAGCTCCTTTAGGTGGCCTGTATATATTTTTCCTGAGGATTCTCCAACATCAATTTAGGGGATACTCAACCAGCAATTTACGGGGTACTCCACCAGCAATTTAGGGGATACTTCACCAGCAGCAATTTAGGGAATACTCCAATAGCAATTTAAGGGGATACACCACCAGCAATATATTGGATTCTCCACTACGATTCTTAAACTGACGGTCTCAATAAATTCAAAAAAACTCGTCTAAGACGTAATTTTTTTCATACATTGCAGGTTGCATTGAAGATAAAATAAAAGTAACTAAACTGAGGCGTATTTTTTCCATTTAATGCAATTCATATATCACACAGTGTATTTTTTAATAACAAACATAAACTGATTTCGAATGGTGATTAAAAATGATTTTAGACTGACGTAAAGCAGTTTGTTTTTAGAAGGTAGATGTGTGTTTTCGCTCATTGTTTATTCTTGTACATATACGAATCCTATGCATCTTTTCCCATTTATCTGCATCAATGTTCCAAAAATGAATAAAAATAGGAGCGTTATGGTACGATGTTTGGAAGATATACATTTTATGTAGCTTATTAAAACCGAGAAGAACAGGCGTGATGTTTTAAATGTCAAAGGTACCCGTGCTTTCAAAGAGACTTATTAATGCGTTCCCCTTTTATGTTTGTAATTGTAAAGTCAAAACTAGCCCTCGGTAAATATTGCTACCAGTGACTTGAATATAGTAATTGTTTTTCGCCTAGCACTCGTCACTTTGAAATGAAAGTCACGGGGTTCTTCGGATAAGGCCTGAACAACCGCTGCTTCGTGTCACGGCAGACGTGGCACGTTAAAGAACCCTCCCTGCAAATTGCCCTAAGCGCACTACAAAAGTAAAAACTTTCGTCTATAGCTTGAGACGTCTTGATATAAGTTAAATATTCTTGACTGTGATGTAAAACACAATTAAATCAATCAATTAATATATAATGGTATATGTTGAGCTCTTACACTTGCTGTAACTGTATAATAATAAACGAGTGTATAGAAGCGAGTTGTTTTGAATGTATTGGATTGGAGTGAGCGGATACGTCTTTAACCCCCCACCACTGCGGTAGCTCAGTTGGTAGAGTGCTCGCTCTGTAAGTGGGAGGTCGTTGGTTCGAACCCCGACCTGGTCTGACCCAAGACTTGAAAGTGGGAAGTTCCTGTTCTTTCACCAAGCACTCGACATTACGAAATGAAAGTCAAAGTTATTCGGATATCCAACCAAGGTCGGATAATCCCATTATATAGAAACATATGTAAACTTACCTGGTTTACAAATTCTCCTTTTTCAATTTCAAATATGGGTATTCTAGAACCACCGGTGTTATAGTAGTATGACTAGTATTAGCATGGCTAATGACACGTGAACCTCCCACATGGTTGATTCAATACCTATCCAAGGAAGAAAGGTAATCACTAATATACAATGTATGATAATTTCACTTCAAGATTGTTACCTGTTGTTTGTCAGCTTACTTACCAAAAATAGTACGTACCACTTGCCTTCATGTAGTCTGGTTACCATCCCACAACTGACCTCGCAATAAGTAAAAATAATCTAATCTTGAGAGAGAGAGAGAGAGAGAGAGAGAGAGAGAGAGAGAGAGAGAGAGAGAGAGAGAGAGAGAGAGAGATGAGAGCTTGAGAGCTTATATAAGTCATTGGAGAGAGAGAGAGAGAGAGAGAGAGAGAGAGAGAGAGAGAGAGATAGAGAGAGAGAGAGAGAGAGAGTTGAAATTAGTAATTATCTTAAAAGATATTGAAATAAAATATTGGTATGCAAGATCAGTTTTCATCGCTTGTAACGGTTTGTAACTTTATTTAACAGCTGGTGAAAATGTAAAATAAGTGTTCCAGGATAAACAATAATACTGTAATAAATATATAATGTGTAAAGTTTTATATGGTGCGTATAATCGTTAACGCTATGTATTCAAATACGTTGTTCGAAGTTAGATTAATTAACGAATATTGTGTGTGTGTGTGTGTGTGTGTGTGTGTTTGTTTGTGTGTGTGTGTGAGTTTGTGATATCAAACATCTTGTGAACTTTTTGTTGAAATGAAAAATATTGTCTCGAATTTTTGTTCAAACTTAAGCACGTTGTTTAAAACTGTCGATCAAACAAATGGCGAATTATTCGTTTAACATGTATTAAAAGTATGCTAATATTATTAGGTTATTAAACTGATATTTTGAAATTTTGTGCCGAGTTGACTAGACATTTAAATGAGCTAGCGAGTGCAAATTTTGAGTCAACAAGGGACAATATTTCTCAATATCAGTTCAATATATTATTGCTTTTGATATAAGAACTAGTGCAATATTATTATTGGAAAAAATTTACTCTTCCGCCATGATTAAAACGAGTCACGTGACTAAGTTTGCACTATAAAAAATGGATTCTGGAGACCTCGAACCGGAACAAAGTTAACCTGCAAATATCGTTATATAATGCACGATAACACCTCGAATTTATCGTTTCATTTCTATGTAAAACTTCTGTTGCTATATTAAAATATGAATTAAACTTAACAAACTTAGATTCTTTTGAACGTTATCAGTTAATGCATTCAAAAAGTGGTATTGAATGTTGATGATGAAATTTCAAAAACAATATTTGACAACCATGTTTTTCGGAAAAATTAGACATTTAAGCACACGCTTTATAAAAAGTACAGCATACGGATTAACAATCGGAAGAACAAAATTCGGGATTTAAAGGTCAGTGATTTGGCAATTTGGTTTTCTTTACTTTCCCTGATCCAAGTGTCTCGACGTAACTAGCGTATTCTTGTTTGCGGTGTAAAACACAATTTTTCTACCACCAATATAAAAAGCATATCCAGTGCCATATTTCATAAGCAGAAGAATCAATTTGTGTTCAGTTATTTTTAACTTATAATTTCTATATTTAATAATATATTGATGTGTCTGAAGGTGTTTAACGTCACATCATAAATTCTTTAGCTAACAGTGGCGAGAAAAGTTTACAAATGGACTTCAAAGATTGTTAATTTGGTGCGTTAGCTGTCTTTTGTTAGTTGCGTGTATCCTATCACATGCGTTAGGGTTTTTGTTCTGGTATTACTTTTTCCTTTGTATTTGTAAACATTTGTAGCAACCTTTATCGTGTTAAAGCACTCGCCGCAATATTGCAAATTGCAAAAAGCTTAGTTGATCATTCAGGTATTAAAACACCCAGTAAAGACCTAAGTTAACTATTTGCTACTTGCATGCTACCGGGTTCAAACCTGCAGAGATAAGTCGCCTTGGGTTTGACGACGCCTACGTCTATTGGTCTTAAGTGTGTGTGTCGTGGTTGCAAACCCCGACCAGGTCTGACCCAAAGTTTGAAAGTAGGTATTGACTGTTCTTTCACCAAGCACTCGGCATAACAATATGAAAGCCACGGTTCTTTCGGAACTTAAAATAAACGAGTTTCCGTGTCACGGTAGGCGTGGCAAGATAAAGAACCCTGCTTTATAATGCCATCAGCGCAACGCACAGGCAGAATTTCTGCACTTTCGCCTAAAGTTTGGCGACGTCTCAATATAAGTGAAACATTCTTGATTCGGACGTTAAACACCAACTCTATAATGTGGGGATAAGAAGAACATATAGGCAGAAATAAATGGATAAAAAGTTATCGAGATTACTGCCTCAACAAACTGCGTTATTTAAATTAGAAGTAATCACAATTTAAATAGATTAATTTTTCATCTTATGTAGAACTGCTATATTATTAGTAACAGAGTAAATCTTAACACCAATGTCATTGCTGAATTTAAATTTCTATTAAAAAATGCATTCAAAATCAGCACATGACACCAATCATTAAACCATACACGTGCCCAACTTATCTAAAATGAGGTCGAATGTACATGTACATTGACAAAAAATAAAATACAATACGCATAAACGAAACAGCATATTAGCAAGAACTACCACAGCACACATAACAAACAAGTAAAGACGCGATATAACTTTTACAACAATAACAACAACAACAACAACGACCACAAAAACAACAACAACAACAACAAAATATAAATAAATGAATAATTATAACTAACTAAATAAATAAATAAATAAATAAATAAATACATAAATAATTTTAAAATAATAAATAAATAGAATAATAAATTTTAAAAAGTCAAAACACCTGATTGATAGCTTAAAGCATAAACATCAAAAGTCAGAATATAAGAAAAACAACAACAATAGCCCATATCATAAATGCAAAAGTACACATGTGAAAAACAAAATTGTCCATTTAAGCAAAACAACAAACATGCAATATCAAATTTACTCAAAGAACAACAAAAATACAATTTCCAGCAAGCAAAAGAAAAGATATTATAGCAAGACTGCGATATGATATGAATCTTTCAAAACTAGAATGTATACTTGCGAGCAAGTATATGTCTGCGTATCAGCTATCTAAAGTGGTGCTCCAAAAAGCGGAGGAAATTCAAAGAAAGAACTCTCTAGAAATAACTTACTGGAATTCCGTGGTTTTAACCGGATTTCTCAGAAGTCCTTCCAAATTCCAAAAAACAGCAAGGTAGCGACCTCCCCATGGTCCAATCCCTACCAGTTAACTTGATCGGATAAGAAACCTCTGAAAAATCTGTCTTGAGTAACAGCAAGATGTCTGCTGATATGCAGACAAAATAATAGATGACACAAAGACAAAATACCTAAGGTAAGTCAGAGAGATCATAATTTTGTTCCTTTTCTTCGCCATTTTAGCGCCATTATCATCAAGTCAGATACTCATGTTATGGCAACTTTTTTCGTTTCTTTTTTTGCCTTTGTATCATTTGCTTTTCAGAAATTTAATCAATACTCATTATTATTGTACAGATTTGCTTATTTATTGAAAACAAAATCCATCTTATTAAAATCGTTGTAAACAAAGATATTATCACCACATTGTCAAACATAAATAAAGTACACACACAGTTAAAATTAACCATTAAACGGGTATATATAAATGCTATGTAGATCACTCAATTTTCAAGACGTAATTTTCGTGAATATTTTGTGATATTTAATGCAATTGTTTCAAAATCTCTCTCTCCTCTTGAAGAGTGATAATAATCATGGACACCTAATGTTAATCCAACTGTGGGTTGGGACTGGGTGTTGCTATGTACATATGTAACTTTTAACAGGTTGAGATCCTCACCTAAAAGCTATATATTTTCTGGATCCTTATGATAAATTAAATTGAGGGAATCATTTCCAAGTGATTGGAATGTTTGTTTGACCAGAATTTCCCATCCTCATTTAAGAATTCCATTGATAAAACATACTTGATTTTATTTCTTAAGGCTCACTTATGGAATTAAAGTCGTATTGAAAGAATTGAAAACAATTTGAGTAGCATAATTACATATATAACAAATACCTGCTAAATTTTGATGTGCCAGATGTGCACATTTCGGAAAATCATTCCTTACATGTTTAATTACTTTGGTCAGTTATCCATTACATATGCAGCTTCTGGCTACACTGCAGTCATCGCACGTCAATCAAATGTTTCGTTACGCCCTTTACACTTCGTGGTTAACTTGCTATTTATCAAAGTTGAAAAATTGACTAACAATATACTTCAGCTAATTGTAACTGATAAATTTGTATTTGCTACAAACCATAAAACAAGGGGTGTTAAAAATCAAAATAAGTGTTTGAAGAATTGCTGTCAATCGAAAAAAGTTCACCTAGCTCATGATATTAAATGGATTATGGTTTCAGTTATAATTAAATTGATGTAAAAATAACACTTAATTAGCAGTTTTTTAATGGTTTGAATAGCATGAATAATAAAATGAACTTTAAGATATATAATTAAAAATTTGAAAATCTGAGTAATAGTGTTTTATACCCCAGTCACAACTTATATTGATGCAGCCAGTTTTGGGATGCCGGATAAATGGAGTTCCCAGAGAAAAACAGTCTACTTTTCAAAAGCAAACTTACAAACTATAATACACTATGGTCTTCGCAAAAGGGATTGGAATCAGGAGAGTTGCAGGAACAGTGATAAATAAGTGTACATATGCACTTTGGACCACTAAATGATCAAATATAGAGGTTAAATTGATAATTTGGTATACAGTTTAAAATATTTATGTATTATGTGACATTTCATTAAACCTTATTCATTTACTTCAAAGTTTTTGAAGTGATAAAAATAAAACAAACATAGCAGTCCTTGTCCATATCACAATCCCAAAAACAAAGTAAAAACTTTACAAACTGGCAAAATATGTTGTACAAGTGAACTTTCATCAAGGAAGTGAGGACCATCGCATTCATCGATGGTTCTTACTGTCTTTGGGGTTATTGGATGGAGGTTGTGTCTCAACAGTGGGGAGTAATTCGTACCAAGCCTAGCCAATCATACCTCTGACTTAAGAACAATATTTCCTCATAAGAGGAAAAAGAATTGATTGTTTGCCTAGTATGAAAATAATGCGAGTTAGGAAGTGATATACTTGTGTGTAAAATACTGACTCAGTGAGCTAGCACTTTAACAAAAATCAGCCTGAGTGTGAGATAGTACAAGAAAGCTCAAATTACAAACTCACACTTATGCCAACACAAACTGTCCTAAGAAAATTCTTTAGAAAGAGATAACAATCACATATAGATGAAAAAATGCTGATTTGACATTACACATTTTCACAAACCAAACTCTGGGTTGCGGTGGTGGAAGACACAATTAAAATTTTTCTAGTATATGTTTGCTTTTCTTTTTTTGTTTGTGCAGTTATAAATTATAGTGTCGCACACACACACACACACACACACACACACACACACACACACACACACACACACACACTTAAGATTTAAATTATTCTAATGCTTTACCTAACACCTTATTCAAGCAAAATGTAATGAAATGTTATAAATATCCTGTGCCTTGTGATATATGAATTCGTTGCTTGCGACTTACAAGTATAGCATAGATACGATAAAAACAAATCTTGACAGGGCATATCGTTAATCTCACTATTGATTTGTAGGGATATATTAAGTGTTACATAAATCAACACACTGATATCTTTTCATTTGCAATGTTAACTTTATTTTATACGACAATTCATGTACATAAATCAAGATAATTTTGATTTAGCTAGGCTTTCATTTTACCATCCTGTAGGTTGCACGTTCATGCTTTCTGTGTCGGCGAGAATATTGCTTTTAAACGTTAATCTATCATTCCACTGTTCTAAGCCGTACTGCCACTGCCATGTTACAACACTTTTTCCTCCCGTGACTATAAAAATAGAAGAGTTATTTTTACACGCGTTTCTGAAAGTACTGTTAGTTGTCTTTAAAGCGACCAGGAACAGTAAAATTACCAAGAAAGTTGGCATTAAAGATAATTTGAAATGTACCATTTGTTTTCAAATAAATAAAAATTGAGGAGTATGAGGTAGTATTATTAATTTTGAAAAATTTATATATATAAATTGTATTATTTTTGTCGTAAACTTTATTTTCCATTTTTTACGATACTGTTTTTTTATCGTTTCATATTTGAAGTATAACAATAATTTTAGGGTCCTTGTTGACTGTTTACAGCACTATAGATATGAAAAATGCATGAATACTTGATTATGCTTACCTGTAATAGTTCTTTTGTGTATCGTTTCTTCATACCATGTTGCTTGGGTTGTGGATGACATCTTATAAGAAAAGGAACTTGAAGCCGCAAAGAATCCTATGGCAACTGATACTGAAACATCCCAACCCATTTCAATTGTGTTAGACGTTGATCTTGACCTGCCCTGTTTATAGGTTATTTCTTTCGTGTGAGTTGCAATGGGGTCAATGAATGCACTGATAACCCTCCATTCACCAACAGTTGTGGGGTTTGGAAAAATTTGTACATTTTTACTTAAATCTTCAGTTTTAAACTTAAATCTTGCGTTCTCCAATTCGGCAGTAGACCAGTCATCAGTACTCCTTTTAAAAAAGAACATGACGTTGTCAATAGGATATACCACATATCCGCTTTTGTGCATAATGATCTGTTTTTTCGCGTCATAAGTAAAGAGCGAAGCATCGTTTGGCGTACTTCGAAGCGTTAATCTACAATAAAAGGAACAACGGTCATTTGACGGAATGCCATAATTTCCCTCTGGATGCCAATATTTTCCTCCTGAATGTTGAAAATATCCCCAATGACCCTCTTTTTGCACAAATCGAAATTGCAATCTTCCGGGGTTGCTTATACCATGGTGTAACACCAGTACTCTTCCTTCCGGGGGATCGTACTCTCCGTGGTGAGGAAGGATAACATGTCTTGTAGCAACATGCATGACCAAGAACCAAGGACTGATGTAACACATTATCGCTAGATTTTATGCTGTTTTGGAAACTTGCAAACCTTCTGTGAACATGGGTTTACAGAAAACAAGAAAAATCTTGCCACATTTATATTGTTTAAAAAAGGCGTATACCTTTTTGAGTTGACATTTGATTAATTGAACTTTTTAAATGATACGTTCATTTAAAATCTTCAATCAGAAAATTGCTTGTCAACAAAAACATTAATAATAATGATTAAAAATAAATGAAGCAATAATTTGTTTCAACGCCTGCGTATGGTGTATATGTTTCACAGTTAATACGTTATGGTAGAGCTTGTTCCCACTATGGGGACTTTCTACAACGAAGCAAACTGCTAACAATCAAATTGTTGGCGCAAGAATAAAAGTTTAATGGCCGCCACCACAATATTGTTGATGTCTGTATGTAGTCACTGTATCCAAACCTATACTGGATATATTTGACTTTCAATAGTTCTTTGTTCCTTTCATTCTCAAAATTGACATGTACGTGAAGGATATAGCTAGCTAGACAGGAGGGGCTTACCCTTCCAGAGCACCCAGCTCACTTCCTTACTGGAAGTTCACGTGTATAACTAATTTTGCCAGCTTTCAAATTTTTTTTGGATGGTGTTTTGGACAAGGAATGATATGTTCGTTTTATTTCAACATGACTTTTTTAGTTGAAACGTTTTTCTCCTTCCCTAAATCTCATTATATATTGGCACATTTGTGTCACAAGTGAATGCAAAGTTCATCCTAAACTTACTTCTTTAAAAGTTGATTGTTCCTTAGTGCTATCATGTTTGCGATACGTAAGTAAAATGCAGATGAGAAGCACTTGTAGCCGATGCACCAGTTGCCTTTAGGTTTAGATGATTTCTTGAAATTAAAAAAGAGATCTTGTCTCATATATCTTACAATGTTTGTTGAGGTGACTGAAAAAAAACTATCAACAAACTAACCCATCGGTCTGATTACTATCTCAATTGTTTTCAACAATTTTATAGTAGCTTCTTTAAAGCGAAGTGAATATAATCAAAAGTATAAAAAAAATAGACAAAAGCAACAAAAACAAAGACATTAATAATTAAAATAATAATCGACCGCTACCATTTCAATAAAGAAGTTAACGAAAAATATATATTATATATAATATATTATTTAGCAAAATTTTCAGTCGTCTCAATTTTTGAAATTTATTTAAAACTAAGGTCTGTTCCCTCATGCAAAGCATTCTTAGCTGGATTTGGATCTATACAATTATGGAACTTTAGATTCATTTTTTTAACTGTTTGGTTTATGCTTTTTATATATCAAACTTTTCGGCCCCTTGTGTCACTGATGAATTATTTTCTGAAATGCGCACATACTTTACTACCCCTGAGAGGTTACCGCTGCTGGTGGAGTAAAACTCCCCGAGGGTATCCATAACTCAGTAGACAGTACTTTGTGCTGTCAGAAAATAATCATTTAGCAAAATTTTCAGTCGTCTCATTTTTTGAAATTTATTTAAAACAAAGGTTAGTTCCCTCATGCTAAGTCTCTCTTAGCTGGATTTTGATTCATACAATTTTGGATCTTTAGATTCATTATTTTTCAACTGTTTGGCTTATGTTTTTATCCATCAAATTTTGCGGCCACTTGTGTCACTGATGAATTATTTTCTGAAATGTGCACATACTTTACTACCCCTGAGCTGGTACCGCTGCTGGTGGAGTAAAACTCCCCGAGGGTATCCATAACTCAGTAGGCAGCACTTTGTGCTGTCAGAAAATAATCATTTAGCAAAATTTTCAGTCGTCTCATTTTTTGAAATTTATTTAAAACAAAGGTTTGTTCCCTCATGCTTAGTCTTTCTTAGCTGGATTTGGATTCATACAATTTTGGATCTTTCGATTCATTATTTTTCAACTGTTTGGGTTATGTTTTTTATCTATCAAACTTTTCGGCCCCTAGTGTCACTGATGAGGAATGATTTGCCGAAATGTGCACATATGGCACATCAAAATTTAATTGGTATTTGTGTTATATACATATACACAGAGTTGAAGTGTTTTCAGTTTGGGTTTGGAAATAAAAACTTTGATATGTAGAAAGTATCCCTCCAAAGTATGTAGTTTAATGATAAAATTTTTATTCTATAAATATTCTATTTACTTTTCAAAACGGCTAGCATTTTAACAAAATTTTATAGGCAAAACAATATTCGGGCATTGAAAAAATTTTTACACAAAAAACAATTATTTATTAGAAACTGGAAGTTATATTTGCTACCTTCTCTATAATGAAAAAACTGAAAAAGCTTCAACTTAACATTAACGTGTACTTAAAAAACATGGAACAAAAGGTTGTTGTCAATGTATGAAAACATGAATATCTACAGTTGAAAAACTCAATAATAAGATGATTTAAAAACAATAAATGAGCTAATTAAACACAGCCTTAAGTTGCCTTATTTCAAGTTCCCGAAAAGTCGAATTCATTAAAATATCTTAATTTAAAACTTTGATATCTGAAATTTTCGAATAAATCGAAGTTTATTGGATGTCTTGTACATGTATAAAAATAAAAAATGTTTATTGTCTTCATTTCTGCTAAACTACAGATCTTTTTGAAACAATATAATAACAACAACAACCAGAAGGTTTGTATTCCAAATTTGATGATTTTATCTCGAATTTGATCAAGACTTCCGTAATTTGTAGATTTCTTTCGCTTGTAAAAAGATACTGCTCAACATGACTGGTGATACAAATACCTATGTCAGGTTTTGTTTCTAGAATTCAAGAACTTTTTATAAATAATATTTCATGACTGCTTTCAAGAGATAATAGTTAATAGCCGACTGGGCGTTTTCCGTTTAGCAAGAGGCTCTTTGATTAAACGATATTTCCCCACCTTTATTTTTGACCAATCAGACTAACGACATCAACTTTACGTTTGTTATTCGACTGGTAAGTTATTCTTAACTCGACCTTCGTAAACAACAGTGTTTTTAGAAGTGAAAGTGTGTTGAGCACTTTACCAGTCGAATGACAAATACAAAACTATATTTTTTGATCTAATTGGTCAAAAATGAAGGTGGAAAAATATCGTTTAATTGTCGTTCTAATCTCCAATTTGTGCTTGATGTTATTTAATGTAGATTCTGTATATGCAATATTTGTTAAAAGTTTGATAAACTTAGTACAAGCGTACTCCAGGATGTACAATGAACTGTGTTTTGTTATATAGGTTAAAGGTCAAAGTTTAAATTCTGTCTCGTTGTCTTGTTTTTTTTTTTACTTTAACGAAAGGTGGCGCAAGTGTACGCCAGCATAACGGGCGTAGTTCAACAGTAGTAGGAAAGTAACTCTTACATGTCAGTAGTGTCGTCAACTCGTAGCCTCAAGTAGTCGATATACAATGAATATGGCAACCCAATAAACAATACGCAAATATTCGCTGGCAAGCTGTTCCTTGAACAACCATGCTCTGAACATTATTACAGTACACTACATTGCTCTGGTAAATTTTTATGGGCTTGAACGTTTCATTTTTGCCATATGTTGATGTAATTAAACAAATGAATAAACAAATATGATGAAAGCTTAAATGGAAATAATAAAGTGATAAATTAACGTTATTGCATACTAATATATTTGTATATAAATGTAATAAGTACATCACGTGTTAATTTGTTGAATAAACATTGGGTAACTACATGAGTACTATTTTGTATAGAAATCATCTGCCGTTGACAATGCATAGCAACGGTCAGCAGTTATTACCTACATGAGACTTTAAAATTTCAGATACTACTTCTTCACCTGGCGCTCGGCTTTACGAGGACAATTATCGACTGATTCAACCTGCGCCAGGACAATGGACTGGGGGATTGGTATGCTTGTTTGCGTCATACTGACTCGGTGAGACAGCACCTTATTAAAAAGTCGCCCTCATTGTGCACTAGTATACCTCAGACTATAATACACACTTGCACATTTTACGCATACATGATCTTGTTCTTAAATTTATCCATAATGATAAATAATGTTGATCTTGTCGCGAAAAGCTAAAAAATTGCTGACGCGACGTAAACAACAACACAACAGCAGCAGCAGCAGCAGCAGCAACAACAACAACAACAACAACCTAATTTGTGATGCTCAGAAACCACTAGTTGTAAAATAGGAAGTGCATATTATTTTCCAAATGAAAGTACAGAATACAATAATTTAAGTACATTTAGGCACATATTGTCTCTTACCTACGAAAGTTTGTTAGGGCCATACGATTTCAAAATTATACAAAGGATTTTTCAAATCGTTCAATCGATTTTACAAACTGAAAATCGTTTGTATGATTTAATTCTCATTTTTAAAAGAAGCACTAAAATGCTTTCGTACTTGTTCTCGTTTTTAAGTAGTTGACATTTTTTTCCCGCCAATATTTTGTGAAAGAACATTTAAGTAGTTTAAACAAAATAAGAATCTATTAAACTTAAAGTAATTTTTTAAATGAAACCTGAAACTTTATGAAAAATTGAAAACTAATAAAACTAATCCTATTAGATTTTTTATTTAAGTTGAGAAATATCTAAGTAAAGAAATGATTGTGAAAATAAAGTTTAATGATAGAATTTATTTCTCTGGTAAGCTGAATATTATGTTATGAATTCCAATTATTTTCTTCTCAACGTTAGTGATTCTTTCTTTTAATGTATGCAATCTGTTTAGTAATTTCATTTCATTTTCAACATTAGTCTCGATCCTGTCGTAAACGTTTTCGGTCACGTGATACACATCAGCCAATCCAATGGTACTTATGTCAATATCTTCAAAGTCTCTTTTTATCTGTTTCATCTCTTCCAGAGATCTGGTCAGTTTATCACGTGATCTTCTTCTGCCACATGTGCTAGACACCGGATCTTCCCTACATTTTGACTTCCACATGCTCAAAGTATTCTTGATGACTTCCGCTGCAGCCTTTTTTCTTTTAGCGGATTTTTGAACTCGAGATACAAAATTAAACAAATGCCTTTCCATCCTTGATTGTTCCAAATATTTCCCTATCAAAGCTACGAGTAAAGCCGTAGATATTATTCCGAGAAATGCCGAATAGACCGATATATATCTTTGGCAAAAGCTCCTTGGATGCCCCTCACCACAACTTAAAGTCAAGAAGGATATTACAACTAGCCATAATGCATCCATATACGTAGAGCGGCGTGGATCGTTGATGTGATAAAGTCTACATGCATGCATTGCCCACGTGCTTACAATAACAGATGACGTCATTATTAAAATTAGACTAAAAAATGGATGACGAAGCATTACAGCTTTTACGTAGAATAAAGTACTTAATTTAACTTGGCTTATTGCATCGAAACTTACAGCAAATCTATTATTCATGAGCCAACTATGAACTGTAATAAATTTACAAACTAGATACAATCTTGCAATCATGAGGAATGACATCACAGCATCTAGGCTTACGTCAGCATATTTGCCGTTCGATACCATATGACTCATCGTGAAATTCCCCGGAAACGGATGCAACGAACAAACAACAATTTCAAGACAAAATAGAAAACAATTCCATGACGTCATCACAGTAATAACTGACGTCACACCCATATCAAGTGCCTTTATCTTCGCATCAACATAATACTCAAAAACGATTGTCATTAGCAACAGAACGGTTGTGGCAGATATAATAGATTTTATAATCTGCGATGTTAATCCGTTTTTTGAAGTGACCTTTCGAAGATAAAGTTCTGTTTCAATAAACCATAAGAACTATTCCAAACATTGCCGTTGTAAACATGATTTGAACTATCATCTTTCGGAAGAAAAATAGTTCCTTCCTTCTCTTCAGTCGCTCGCCCAGGTCCATATCAGAGTCTATATCTGCAATAAATAAAATGAAAAAAAAAAAAATTGAAAAGAATAATATTGACAACAGACGGTATGTATAATTATAAAATAAAATAAAATAAAATAAAATAAAATAAAATAAAATAAAATAAAATAAAATAAAATAAAATAAAATAAAATAAAATAATAAAAATTAAATAGAGTAATAAAATAAAATAAAATAAAATAAAAATACGAAACCACTGATCATAAAACTTTATTGTTCCCATTTCAACATTGTTGCAATTTGATTGGCTCTTTAATTACATATGGTAAAAATGATAGAGGGCGCTGCCGGTTATTCAAAATGGCCACAGATCTTCGCATTGGAATTTCCCTTTTTTTTTACTCGTTTTAATTATTTAAAAAAATTAATAAAATGAAAATAAATCCTTAATGTGGGGGGGGGGATAAATCATAAAAAGAAAGCTCAATGCAGCAATAAACTTGTATAGTGGGTCTGACCCTAGGTTAAAACCTTTATATTTTTATATTCCCATAAAAGATCCAAAATAAAATGTAAATATACAAATACCAGTTAAATTTTGATGTGCCAGATGTGCACATTTCGGAAATTCATTCCTCATCAGTGACACTACGACCGAAAAGTTTGATACAATAAAAAATATAAGCCAAACAGTTGAAAATAATGAATCTAAAGTTTCAAAATGCATAAAAATAAATCCAAAATAACTCACAAAATTTCAAAGGAATTTCTATCATTTATTATTTATTATATTTTTGTGAAAAGTATATTCTTCAAAACAAAGTAACATGTCAACAATTGTCGAAAATATAAGAAAAATAAATAAAAAGATGAATAAAAATAAGAAAATTAATAAAGTTAAAAATTAGATAAATATTATTCTACCAAAGTCTATACATTCATATTCGAATTCATATTTGATTCTCAGTCAACTTTAAACCAAGTCAAAGGTCGCTTTTCTAGGTAGAAAGAATGTTCAAAGAACTTTATATTTATATTTTGATCAAAGTTTATAGTACAGCCACTGGAAGGGATTTCATAAATATGATTTTTAGCTGGTTGTATTTTGATATAAGTATAAACATTAAATTCTGAAGCTCAACATTTTGAAAATGAAGCACGAGTTTTGCGTAACGCATCGTTGCGTGAATGTAGGCGTTTTTAAAATTGCAGCCTTTTGCATGTAATAACATAAAATAATAAAAAATAATCTTGTTTCAAGTTTCCGATATGATTCCGGATATCATTTACAATAAACACATGGCACGATAGTTTAATATGTCTGCCGTGTTACAGCTTCGTGATACTACATAGGTGATGAACAATAAAAACTTATTATAAATTATATAGATAGATATAGATAAAACAAACTTCCTTTTAGAATACCAGAATACCATTATTTCATTAATGTCATTTATTTTCAATTTTTTGGCAATGAACAACCAAACAAAAGGACGCGAAATGCAATACAAGATATTATTTTGTTCCAAAACACAAAGCATTCCTTAGTTGAATTTGGATTCATATAATTTTGGAACTTTTGATTCATTAAATGTCAAATGTTTAGCTTATCTTTTTTTATCTATCAAACTTTTGGGCACTTCATTGTCACTAATGAGGACTGAATTTCCGAAATGTGCACATATGGCACATCAAAATTAAGCAGGTATTTTTGTTAAAAATATCTTAAATACATATCATGCCCTTAAAATTTGTATTAATTGACCAGTTGTTTGGTTCGAAGACAAATCCGTGTCCATCTTCGTAACGGTCCAATCAATAAAATAGAAACAACCCATAAACATAAACCGATCATAAAATAATTTTTTCTAAATGGATGTGTGAATTATTTTTTCTTGGTTCATTACATATCGACCTTGATTTTATGACATAAAAGTTTCAAAAATTTTAATTTTT
This sequence comes from Tegillarca granosa, assembly GCA_029721355.1. Classification (NCBI taxonomy): domain Eukaryota; kingdom Metazoa; phylum Mollusca; class Bivalvia; order Arcoida; family Arcidae; genus Tegillarca; species Tegillarca granosa. The sequence continues at coordinate 41,919,046 of CM056603.1, read as the reverse complement.
GACCTTTAAATTAAATATATAAGCGTAACAATTATTTTGGAATGACATCCCAGTCAAGAATATTTCACTAATATAGAGACGTCGCCAGCTAAAGGGGAAAGTGTAGAAATTTTGCCTGTGCGTTGCGCTAATGGCATTATACAGAAGTTCTTTGCCATGCCTACCGAGACACGGGATCTCGATTATCTAAAGTTCTCATCCGAAAAAAACATAGCTTTCATTTCGTTTAACCGAGTGCTTGGCGAAAGAACTGTCACTACCCACTTTTTTTGTGTCAAACACGGACGGGATTTGAACCCAAGACCTCCCATGGAATGACAAATATTTTCTATTCAATTCCGTAGAAACGGGAGACCTTGAAATTGCTTTCAGGGTTCGGTTGGTCTTCACATTCATGTAAAACTTGAGAATTAACAGCATAGCTTAACATACCGAAGAAATATCAATTCTGAAAAAGTACTTACTATGCGTTCAGAGAATCTCTACTTCCTGGACATCTTTTAAAAATGGACAGCAAAATATAATATTCTATTAATTAATATTTTCAACTACTGTATCATCTTCATAATTTCCAATTGTGCAGCTGTCGCGCGAAATGTTGAAATTTAAATAAACCTATAAATTTGATTACATTGAATCGATGAAAACTGCACAACATGTCAATATAGTTTATAACATTTGTGTTAAATAAAACACATTGTTACAAATCTTATACTTGTCATCACAAATCATTCAGGGCAAAGTGTATCTCATTATGCCACTAAAACCTAGATTTAAACTGCTCTCAGGAGTATGACATCATTACATTTAAAAACTAAAGTTTGAACATCTCTCGAGGGAAAATTGTAGTATTGTATCATTACGCTTCTAAAGACTAGGTTCGAACCCTTGACATCCCAGTCAAGAATATTTCACTTATATAGAGACGTCGCCAGCTAAAGGGGAAAGTGTAGAAATTTTGCCTGTGCGTTGCGCTAATGGCATTATACAGAAGTTCTTTGCCATGCCTACCGAGACACGGGATCTCGATTATCTAAAGTTCTCATCCGAAAAAAACATAGCTTTCATTTCGTTTAACCGAGTGCTTGGCGAAAGAACTGTCACTACCCACTTTTAATTTTTGTGTCAAACACGGTCGGGATTTGAACCCAAGACCTCCCATGGAATGACAAATATTTTCTATTCAATTCCGTAGTAACGGGAGACCTTGAAATTGCCTTCAGGGTTCGGTTGGTCTTAACATTCTTGTAAAATTTGAGAATAAACAGCATAGCTCAACATACCGAAGATGTAAAAATTCTAAAAAAGCACTTACTATGCTTTCAGAGAATATCTACTTCCTGGGCATCTTTTAAAAATGGACAGCAAAATGTAATATTCTATTAATTTACAGTTTCAACTACTGCATCATCTTCACAATTTCCTATTGTGCAGCTGTCGCGCGAAATGTTGAAATTTAAATAAACCTATAAATTTGATTACATTGATGAAAACTGCACAACATGTCAATATAGTTTATAGCATTTATGTTAAATAAAACCCTTGTTACAAATCTTATACTTGTCATCACAAATCATTCAGGGCAAAGTGTATCTCATTATGCCACTGAAACCTAGATTTATAACTCCTCTCACCACTTTTAGTATGTAATCATAACGTTTTAAAGACTAAAGTTTGAACATCTCTCGGGGAAAATTGTAGTATTGTATCATTACGCTTCTAAAGACTAGGTTCGAACCCTTCTCGGGGCAGACTTTAGTGTAGAAAGCTCCTTTAGGTGGCCTGTATATATTTTTCCTGAGGATTCTCCACCATCAATTTAGGGGATACTCCACCAGCAATTTAGGGGGTACTTCACCAGCAATTTAGGGGATACTTCACCAGCAGCAATTTAGGGAATACTCCAATAGCAATTTAAGGGGATACACCACCAGCAATTTATTGGATTCTCCACTACGATTCTTAAACTGACGGTCTCAATAAATTCAAAGAAACTCATCTAAGACGTAATTTTTTTCATACATTGCAGGTTGCATTGAAGATAAAATAAAAGTAACTAAACTGAGGCGTATTTTTTCCATTTAATGCAATTCATACATCACACAGTGTATTTTTTAATAACAAACATAAACTGATTTCGAATGGTGATTAAAAATGATTTTAGACTGACGTAAAGCAGTTTGTTTTTAGAAGGTAGATGTGTGTTTTCGCTCATTGTTTATTCTTGTACATATACGAATCCTATGCATCTTTTCCCATTTATCTGCATCAATGTTCCAAAAATGAATAAAAATAGGAGCGTTATGGTACGATGTTTGGAAGATATACATTTTATGTAGCTTATTAAAACCGAGAAGAACAGGCGTGATGTTTTAAATGTCAAAGGTACCCGTGCTTTCAAAGAGACTTATTAATGCGTTCCCCTTTTATGTTTGTAATTGTAAAGTCAAAACTAGCCCTCGGTAAATATTGCTACCAGTGACTTGAATATAGTAATTGTTTTTCGCCTAGCACTCGTCACTTTGAAATGAAAGTCACGGGGTTCTTCGGATAAGGCCTGAACAACCGCTGCTTCGTGTCACGGCAGACGTGGCACGTTAAAGAACCCTCCCTGTAAATTGCCCTAAGCGCACTGCAAAAGTAAAAACTTTCGTCTATAGCTTGAGACGTCTAGATATAAGTTAAATATTCTTGAATGTGATGTAAAACACAATTAAATCAATCAATTAATATATAATGTAATATGTTGAGTTCTTACACTTGCTGTAATTGTATAATAATTAACGAGTGTATAGAAGCGAGTGGTTTTAAATGTATTGGATTGGAGTGAGCGGATACGTCTTTAACCCCCCACCACTGCGGTAGCTAAGTTGGTAGAGTGACTTGAAAGTGGAAAGTTCCTGTTCTTTCACCAAGCACTCGACATTACGAAATGAAAGTCAAAGTTATTCGGATATCCAACCAAGGTAGGATAATCCCATTATATAGAAACATATGTGAACTTACCTGGTTTACAAATTCTCCTTTTTTTCAATTTTAAATGTGGGTATTCTAGAACCACCGGTGTTATAGTAGTATGACTAGTATTAGCATGGCTAATGACACGTGAACCTACCACATGGTTGATTCAATACCTATCCAAGGAAGAAAGGTAATCACTAATATACAATGTATGATAATTTCACTTCAAGATTGTTACCTGTTGTTTGTCAGCTTACTTACCAAAAATAGTACGTACCACTTGCCTTCATGTAGTCTGGTTACCATCCCACAACTGACCTCGCAATAAATAAAAATAATCTATTCTTGAGAGAGAGAGAGAGAGAAAGAGAGAGAGAGAGAGAGAGAGAGAGAGAGAGAGAGAGAGAGAGAGAGAGAGAGAGAGAGAGAGAGAGAGAGCTTGAGAGCTTATATAAGTCATTGGAGAGAGAGAGAGAGAGAGAGAGAGAGAGAGAGAGAGAGAGAGAGAGAGAGAGAGAGAGAGAGAGTTGAAATTAGTAATTATCTTAAAAGATATTGAAATAAAATATTGGTATGCAAGATCAGTTTTCATCGCTTGTAACGGTTTGTAACTTTATTTAACAGCTGGTGAAAATGTAAAATAAGTGTTCCAGGATAAACAAGAGTACTGTAAAAAATATATAATGTGTAAAGTTTTATATGGTGCGTATAATCGTTTAACGCTATGTATTCGAATACGTTGTTTGAAGTTAAATTAATTAACGAATATTGTGTGTGTGTGTGTGTGTGTGTGTGTGTGTGTGTGTGTGTGTGTGATATCAAACATCTTGTGAACTTTTTGTTGAAATGAAAAATATTGTCTCGAATTTTTGTTCAAACTTAAGCACGCTGTTTAAAACTGTCGGTCAAAAAATTCCTTATCATTCGTATAACATGTATTAAAAGTATGCTAATATTATTAGGTTATTAAACTGATATTTTGAAATTTTGTGCCGAGTTGACTAGACATTTAAATGAGCTTGCGAGTGCAAATTTTGAGTCAACAAGGGACAATATTTCTCAATATCAGTTCAATATATTATTTATATTATATAAGAACTAGTGCAATATTATTCTTGGAAAAAATGTCCTCTCCCGCCATGATTAAAACGAGTCACGTGACTAAGTTTGCACTATAAAAAATGGATTTTGGAGACCTCGAACCGGAACAAAGTTAACCTGCAAATATCGTTATATAATGCACGATAACACCTCGGAATTTATCGTTTTATTTCTATGTGAAACTTCTGTTGCTATATAAAAATATGAATTAAACTTAACAAACTTAGATTCTTTTGAACGTTATCAGTTAATGCATTCAAAAAGTGGTATTGAATGTTGATGATGAAATTTCAAAAACAATATTTGACAACCATGTTTTTCGGAAAAATGAGACTTTAAGCACACGCTTTATAAAAAGTACAGCATAAGGATTAACAATCGGAATAACAAAATTCGGGTTTTAAAGGTCAGTGATGTGGCAACTTGGTTTTCTTTACTTTCCCTGATCCAAGTGTCTCGACGTAACTAGCGTATTCTTGTTTGCGGTGTAAAACACAATTTTTCTACCACCAATATAAAAAGCATATCCAGTGCCATGTTTCATAAGCAGAAGAATCAATTTGTGTTTAGTTATTTTTAACTTATAATTTCTATATTTAATAATATATTGATGTGTCTGAAGGTGTTTAACGTCACATCATAAATTCTTTAGCTAACAGTGGCGAGAAAAGTTTACAAATGGACTTCAAAGATTGTTAATTTGGTGCGTTAGCTGTTTTTTGTTAGTTGCGTGTATCCTATCTTATGCCTTAGGGTTTTTGTTCTGGTATTCCTTTTTTCTTTGTATTTGTAAACATTTGTAGCAGCCTTTATCGTGTAAAAGCATTCGCCGCAATATTGCAAATTGCAAACAGCTTAGTTGATCATTCAGGTATTAAAACACCCAGTAAAGACCTAAGTTAACTATTTGCTACTTGCATGCTACCGGGTTCAAACCTGCAGAGATAAGTCGCCTTGGGTTTGACGACGCCTACGTCTATTGGTCTTAAGTGTGTGTGTGTCGTGGTTGCAAACCCCGACCAGGTCTGACCCAAAGCTTGAAAGTAGGTAGTGACTGTTCTTTCACCAAGCACTTGGCTTAACGAAATGAAAACCACGGTTCTTTCGGAACTTAAAATAAACGAGTTTCCGTGTCACGGTAGGCGTGGCAAGATAAAGAACCCTGCTTCATAATGCCATCAGCGCAACGCACAGGCAGAATTTCTGCACTATCGCCTAAAGTTTGGCGACGTCTCAATATAAGTGAAACATTCTTGACTCGGACGTTAAACACCAACTCTATAATGTGGGAATAAAAAGAACATATAGGCAGAAATAAATGGATAAAAAGTTATCGAGATTAACTGCCTCAACAAACTGCGTTAATTTAAATTAGAAGTAATCACAATTTAAATAGATTAATTTTTCATCTTATGTAGAACTGCTATATTATTAGTAACAGAGTAATTCTTAACACCAATGTCATTTGCTGAATTTGAATTTCTATTAAAAAATGCATTCAAAATCAGCACATGGCACCAATCATTAAACCATACACGTGCCCAACTTATCTAAAATGAGGTCGAATGTACAAGTACATTGACAAAATATAAAATACAATACGCATAAACGAAACAGCATATTAGCAAGAACTACTACAGCACACATAAACAAAACAAGTAAAGACGCGATACAACTTTTACAACAATAACAACAACAACAACAACGACCACAAAAACAACAACAACAACAATAAGCAAAAAGTAAAAAAAGATATTATAGCAAGACTGCGATATGATATGAATTTTTCAAAACTAGAATGTATACTTGCGAGCAAGTATATGTCTGCGTATCATCTATCTAAAGTGGTGCTCCAGAAAGCGGAGGAAATTCAAAGAAAGAACTCTCTAGAAATAACTTACTGGAATTCCGTGGTTTTAACCGGATTTCTCCGAAGTCCTTCCGAATTCCAAAAAACAGCAAGGTAGCGTCCTCCCCATGGTCAATCCCTACCAGTTAACTTGATCGAATAAGAAACCTCTGAAAAAAAATCTGTCTTGAGTAACATCAAGATGTCTGCTGATATGCAGACAAAATAGTAGATGACACAAATACAAAATACCTAAGGTAAGTCAGAGAGATCATAATTTTGTTCCTTTTCTTCGCCATTTTAGCGCCATTATCATCAAGTCAGTTACTCATGTTATGGCAACTTTTCTCGTTTCTTTTTTCCTTTGTATCATTTTCTTTTCAGAAATTTAATCAATACTCATTATTATTGCACAGATTTGCTTATTTATTGAAAACAAAATCCATCATACTAAAATCGTTGTAAACAAAAATATTATCACCACATTGTCAAACATAAATAAAGTACACACACAGTTATACTTAACCATTAAATGGGTATATATAAATGCTATGTAGATCACTCAATTTTCAAGACATAATTTTCGTGAATATTTTGTGAAATTCAATGCAATTGTTTCAAAATCTCTCTCTCCTCTTGAAGAGTGATAATAATCAAGGACACCTAATGTCAATCCCACTGTGGGGTGGGACTTGGTATTGCTATGTACATGTGTAACTTTTAACAGGTTGAGATCCTCACCTCAAACCTATATATTTTCTGGATCCTTATGATAAATTAAATAGAGTGATTCATTTACAAGTAATTGGGATGTTTGTTTGACCAGAATTCCCCATCCTGATTTAAGAATTCCATTTCTAAAACATACTTGATTTTATTTCTTAAGGCTAACTTATGGAATTAAAGTCGTATTGAAAGAATTGAAAACAATTTGAGTAGCATAACTACATATATAACAAATACCTGCTAAATTTTGATGTGCCAGATGTGCACATTTCGGAAAATCATTCCTTACATGTTTAATTACTTTGGTCAGTTATCCATTACATATGCAGCTTCTGGCTACACTGCAGTCATCGCACGTCAATCAAATATTTCGTTACGCCCTTTACACATCGTGGTTAATTTGCTATTTATCAAAGTTGAAAAATTGACTTATAATATACTTCAGTTAATTGTAACTGATAAATTCGTATTTACTACAAACCATAAAACAGGGGTGTTAAAAATAAAATTAGTGTTTGAAGAATTGCTGTCAATCGAAAAAAGTTCACCTAGCTCATGATATTAAATGGATTATGGTTTCAGTTATAATTAAATTGATGTAAAAATAACACTTAATTAGCAGTTTTTTAATGGTTTGAATAGCATGAATAATAAAATGAACTTTAAGATATATAATTAAAAATTTGAAAATCTAAGTAATAGTGTTTTATACCCCAGTCACAACTTATATTGATGCAGCCAGTTTTGGGATGCCGGATAAAACTGGAGTTCCCAGAGAAAACAGTCTACTTTTCAAAAGCAAACTTACAAACTATAATACATTATGTCTTCGCAAAAGGGATTGGAATCAGGAGAGTTGCAGGAACAGTGATAAATAAGTGTACATATGCACTTTGGACCACCAAATGATCAAATATAGAAGTTAAATTTATAATACGGTATACAGTTTAAAATATTTATGTATTATGTGACATTTCATTGAACCTTATTCATTTACTTCAAAGTTTTTGAAGTGATAAAAATAAAACAAACATAGCAGTCCTTGTCCATATCACAATCCCCAAAACAAAGTAAAAACTTTACAAACTGGCAAAATATGTTGTACAAGTGAACTTTTATCAAGGAAGTGACGACCATCGCCTTCATCGATGGTTCTTACTGTCTTTGGGGTTTATTGGTGGATGTTGTGTCTCAACAGTGGGAAGTAATTCGTACCAAGCCTAGCCAATCATACCTCTGACTTGAGAACAATATTTCCTCATAAGAGAAGAAAGTATTGATTGTTTGCCTAGTATGACAATAATGCGAGTTAGCAAGTGATATACTTGTGTGTAAAATACTGACTCAGTGAGCTAGCACTTTAACAAAATCAGCCTGAGTGCGAGATAGTAGAAAAAAGGTCAAATTACAAACTCCCACTTATGCCAACACAAACTGTCCTAAGAAAATTCTTTAGAAAGAAATAACAATCACATATAGATGAAAAAATGCTGATTTGACATTACACATTTTCAGAAACCAAAGTCTGGGTTGCGGTGGTGGAAGACACAATTAAAATTTTTCTAGTTCATGTTTTCTTTTCTTTTTTTGTTTGTGCAGTTATAAATTATAGTGTCGCACGCACACACACACACACACACACACACACACACACACACACACACTTAAGATTTAAATTATTTTTATGCTTTATTTAACACCTTATTCAAGCAAAATGTAATGAAATGTTATAAATATCCTGTGCCTTGTGATATATGAATTCGTTGCTTGCGATTTACAAGTATAGCATAGATACGATAAAAACAAATCTTGACAGGGCATATCGTTAATCTCACTATTGATTTGTAGGGAAATATTAAGTGTTACATAAATCAACACACTAATATCTTTTCATTTGCAATGTTAACTTTATTTTGTACGACAATTCATGTACATGAATCAAGATGATTTTGATTTAGCTAGGCTTTCATTTTACCATCCTGTAGGTTGCACGTTCATGCTTTCTGTGTCGGCGAGAATATTGCTTTTAAACGTTAATCTATCATTCCACTGTTCTAAGCCGTACTGCCACTGCCATGTTACAACACTTTTTCCTCCCGTGACTATAAAAATAGAAGAAGTTATTTTTACACGCGTTTCTGAAAGTACTGTTAGTTGTCTTTAAATCGACCAGGAACAGTAAAATTACCAAGAAAATAGGCATTAAATATAATTTGAAATGTACCATTTGTTTTCAAATAAATAAAAATTGAGGAAGTATGAGGTAGAATTATTAATTTTGAAATATTTATATATACAGATTGTATTATTTGTGTCGTAAACTTTAGTTTTCATTTTTAACGATACTGTTTTTTTATCGTTTCATATTTGAAGTATAACAATAATTTTTACAGCATTATATAAGTATAAAAAATCCATGAATACTTGATTATGCTTACCTGTAATAGTTCTTTTGTGTATCGTTTCTTCATACCATGTTGCTTGGGTTGTGGATGACATCTTATAAGAAAAGGAACCTGAAGCCGCAAAGAATCCTTTGGCAGCTGATACTGAAATATCCCAACCCATTTCAATTGTGTTAGACGTTGATTTTGACCTGCCCTGTTTAAAGGTTATTTCTTTCGTGTGAGTTGCAATGGGGTCAATGAATGCACTGATAACCCTCCATTCACCAACAGTTGTGGGGTTTGGAAAAATTTGTACATTTTACTTAAATCTTCAGTTTTAAAGTTAAATTTTGCGTTCTCCAATTCGGCAGTAGACCAGTCATCAGTACTCCTTTAAAAAAGAACATGACGTTGTCAATAGGATATACCACATATCCGCTTTTGTGCATAATGATCTGTTTTTTCGCGTCATAAGTAAAGAGCGAAGCATCGTTTGGCGTACTTCGAAGCGTTAATCTACAATAAAAGGAACAACGGTCATTTGACGGAATGCCATAATTTCCCTCTGGATGCCAATATTTTCCTCCTGAATGTTGAAAATATCCCCAATGACCCTCTTTTTGCACAAATCGAAATTGCAATCTTCCGGGGTTGCTTATACCATGGTGTGATACCAGTACTCTTCCTTCCGGGGGGTCGTACTCTCCGTGGTGAGGAAGGATAACATGTCTTGTAGCAACATGCATGACCAAGAACCAAGGACTGACGTAACACATTATCGCTAGATTTTATGCTGTTTTTGGAAACTTACAAACCTTCTGTGAACATGGGTTTACAGAAAACAAGAAAAATCTTGCCATATTTATATTGTTTAAAAAAGGCGTATACCTTTTTGAGTTGACATTTGATTTATTGAAGTTTTTAAATGATACGTTCATTTAAAATCTTCAATCAGAAAATTGCCTGCCACCAAAAACATTAATAATAATGATTAAAAATAAATGAAGCATATGATCATATCATGTAATAATTTGTTTCAACGCCTGCGTATGGTGTATATGTTTCACAGTTAATACGTTATGGTAGAGCTTGTTCCCACTATGGGGACTTTCTACAACGAAGCAAACTGCTTACAATCAAATTGTTGGCGCAAGAATATTGCATGCCTAGGCTAATCAAGGCCCTTAAAACTTTAATGGCAGCCACCACAATATTGTTGATAAGTATGTACTCACTGTATCCAAACTTATACTGGATATATTTGACTTACCATAGTTCTTTGTTCCTTTCATTCTCAAAATTGACATGTACGTGTTGGGTGTAGCTAGCTAGACAGGAGGTTCTTACCCTTCCAGAGCACCCGGCTCACTTCCTTAATGGAAGTTCACGTGTATAACTAATTTTGCCAGCTTTCAAATTTTTTACTTATTTTTTTGGATGGTGGTTTGGACAAGGAATGATATGTTCGTTTTATTTCAACATGACTTTAGTTGAAACGTTTTTCTCCTTCCCTAAATCTCATTATATATTGGCACATTTGTGTCACAAGTGAATGCAAAGTTCATCCTAAACTTACTTCTTTAAAAGTTGATTGTTCCTTAGTGCTATCATGTTTGCGATACGTAAGTAAAATGCAGATGAGAAGCACTTGTAGCCCATGCACCAGTTGCCTTTAGGTTTAGATGATTTCTTGAAATTAAAAAAGAGATCTTGTCTCATATATCTTACAATGTTTGTTGAGGTGACTGAAAAAAAAACTATCAACAAACTCACCCATCGGTCTGATTACTATCTCAATTGTTTTCAACAATTTTACAGTAGCTTTTTTAAAGCGAAGTGAATATAATCAAAAGTAAAAAAATAGACAAAAGCACAAAAACAAAGACATTTACAATTAAAATAAATAATCGACCGCTACCATTTCAATGAAGAAGTTAACGAAAACAATTTTTACTGATGATTAGATTCTCTATATTTGGCAGATATTTGTGAAAATTTTAATGATACTATTACAAAAAGATTTAAGTTTTTTGAAACCATTTCACTTTTTGACAACAATATGAACATTATAACACATGTTTAAATTTCTTTTGCCAAATACTAAAGCAATAACCATTGTGTGTACATGTCATTAATATTATTATTCATAAATCATCAGCATATATGTTGGTTAATATGTTACAAAAAGTTATTTGCTTCAAAGGAAATTGTAAAGAAATATTGTTTGAATTATAACATCAGAAAATATATTATTTAGCAAAATTTTCAGTCGTCTCAATTTTTGAAATTTATTTAAAACTAAGGTCTGTTCCCTCATGCAAAGCATTCTTAGCTGGATTTGGATCCATACAATTATGGAACTTTAGATTCATTTTTTTAACTGTTTGGTTTATGCTTTTTATATATCAAACTTTTCGGCCCCTTGTGTCACTGATGAATTATTTTCTGAAATGCGCACATACTTTACTACCCCTGAGCGGTTACCGCTGCTGGTGGAGTAAAACTCCCCGAGGGTATCTATAACTCAGTAGGCAGTACTTTGTGCTGTCAGAAAATAATCATTTAGCAAAATTTTCAGTCGTCTCCTTTTATGAAATTTATTTAAAACTAAGGTTTGTTCCCTCATGCTAAGTCTCTCTTAGCTGGATTTTGATTCATACAATTTTGGATCTTTAGATACATTATTTTTCAACTGTTTGGCTTATGTTTTTTATCCATCAAATTTTGCGGCCACTTGTGTTACTGATGAATTATTTTCTGAAATGTGCACATACTTTACTACCCCTGAGCTGGTACCGCTAGTGGTGGAGTAAAACTCCCCGAGGGTATCCATAACTCAGTAGGCAGTACTTTGTGCTGTCAGAAAATAATCATTTAGCAAAATTTTCAGTCGTCTCATTTTTTGAAATTATTTAAAACAAAGGTTTGTTCCCTCATGCTTAGTCTTTCTTAGCTGGATTTGGATTCATACAATTTTGGATCTTTCGATTCATTATTTTTCAACTGTTTGGGTTATGTTTTTTATCTATCAAACTTTTCGGCCCCTAGTGTCACTGATGAGGAATGATTTGCCGAAATGTGCACATATGGCACATCAAAATTTAATTGGTATTTGTGTTATATACATATACACAGAGTTGAAGTGTTTTCAGTTTGGGTTTGGAAATAAAAACTTTGATATGTAAAAAGTATCCCTCCAAAGTATGTAGTTTAATGATAAAATTTTTATTCTATAAATATTCTATTTACTTTTCAAAACGGCTAGCATTTTAACAAATGTTATAGGCAAAACAATATTCGGGCATTGAAAAAAGCTTTTACACAAAAAACAATTATTTATTAGAAACTTGAAGTTATATTTGCTACCTTCTCTATAATGAAAAAACTGAAAAATCTTCAACTTAACATTAACGTGTACTTAAAACATGGAACAAAAGGTTGTTGTCAATGTATGAAAACATGAATATCTACAGTTGAAAAACCCAATAATAAGATGATTTAAAAACAATAAATGAGCTACTTAAACACAGCCTTAAGTTGCCTTATTTCAAGTTCCCGAAAAGTCGAATTCATTAAAATATCTTAATTTAAAACTTTGATATCTGAAATTTTCGAATAAATCGAAGTTTATTGGATGTCTTGTATAAAAAATAAAAATGTTTATTGTCTTCATTTCTGCTAAACTACAGATCTTTTTGAAAACAATATAATAACAACAACAACCAGAAGGTTTGTATTCCAAATTTGATGATTTTATCTCGAATTTGATCAAGACTTCCGTAATTTGTAGATTTCTTTCGCTTGTAAAAAGATACTGCTCAACATGACTGGTGATACAAATAACTATGTCAGGTTTTGTTTCTAGAATTCAAGAACTTTTTATAAATAATATTTCATGACTGCTTTCAAGAGATAATAGTTAATAGCCGACTGGGCGTTTTCCGTTTAGCAAGAGGATCTTCGATTAAACGATATTTCCCCACCTTTATTTTTGACCTATCAGACTAACGACATCAACTTTACGTTTGTTATTCGACTGGTAAGTTATTCTTAACTCGACCTTCGTAAACAACAGTGTTTTTAGAAGTGAAAGTGTGTTGAGCACTTTACCAGTCGAATGACAAATACAAAACTATATTTTTTGATCTAATTGGTCAAAAATGAAGGTGGAAAAATATCGTTTAATTGTCGTTCAAATCTCCAATTTGTGCTTGATGTTATTTAATGTAAACTCTGTATATGCAATATTTGTTAAAAGTTTGATAAACTTAGTACAAGCGTACTCCAGGATGTACAATGAACTGTGTTTTGTTATATAGGTTAATGGTCAAAGTTCAAATTCTGTCTCGTTGTCTTGTTTTTTTTTTTACTTTAACGAAAGGTGGCGCAAGTGTACGCCAGCATAACGGGCGCGACGTTCAACAGTAGTAGGAAAGTAACTCTTACATGTCAGTAGTGTCGTCAACACGTAGCCTTAAGTAGTCGATATACAATGAATATGGCAACCCAATAAACAATACGCAAATATTCGCTGTCAAGCTGTTCCTTGAACAACCATGCTCTGAACATTATTACTGTACACTACATTGCTCTGGTAAATTTTTATGGGCTTGAACGTTTCATTTTTGCCATATGTTGATGTAATTAAACAAATGAATAAACAAATATGATGAAAGCTTAAATGGAAATAATAAAGTGATAAATTAACGTTATTGCATACTAATATATTTGTATATAAATGTAATAAGTACATCACGTGTTAATTTGTTGAATAATCATTGGGTAACTACATGAGTACTATTTTGTATAGAAATCATCTGCCGTTGACAATGCATAGCAACGGTCAGCAGTTATTACCTACACGAGACTTTAAAATTTCAGATACTACTTCGTCACCCTGCGCTCGGCTTTACGAGGACAATTATCGACTGATTCCACCTGCGCCAGGACAATGGACTGGGGGATTTGGTATGCTTGTTTGCGTCATACTGACTCGGTGAGACAGCACCTTATTAAAAAGTCGCCCTCATTGTGCACTAGTATACCACAGACTATAATACACACTTGCACATTTTAACGCATACATTATCTGTTCTTAAATTTATCCATAATGATAAATAATGTTGATCTTGTCGCGAAAATCTAAAAAATTGCTGACGCGACGTAACAACACAACAGCAGCAGCAGCAACAACAACAACAACAACAACCTAATTTGTGATGCTCAGAAACCACTAGTTGTAAAATAGGAAGTTCATATTATTTTCCAAATGAAAGTACAGAATACAATAATTTAAGTACATTTAGGCACATATTGTCTCTTTCCTACGAAAGTTTGTTAGGGCCATACGATTTCAAAATTATACAAAGGATTTTTCAAATCGTTCAATCGATTTTACAAACTGAAGTTTTTAGAAAATCGTTTGTATGATTTAATTCTCATTTTTAAAGTAGCACTAAAATGCTTTCGTACTTGTTCTCATTTTTAAGTAGTTGACATTTTTTCCCGCCAATATTTTGTGAAAAAACATTTAAGTAGTTTAAACAAAATAAGAATCTATTAAACTTGAAGTAATTTTTTAAATGAAACCTGAAACTTTATGAAAAATTGAAAACTAATAAAACTAATCCTATTAGATTTTTTTTTAAGTTAAGAAATATCTAAGTAAAGAAATGCTTGTGAAAATAAAGTTTAATGATAGAATTTATTTCTCTGGTAAGCTGAATATTATGTTATGAATTCCAATTATTTTTTTCTCAACGTTAGTGATTCTTCCTTTTAATGTATGCAATCTGTTTAGTAATTTCATTTCATTTTCAACATTAGCCTCGATCCTGTCGTAAACGTTTTCGGTTATGTGATACACATCAGCCATCCATGGTACTTATGTCAATATCTTCAATGTCTCTTTTTATCTGTTTCATCTCTTCCAGAGATCTGGTCAGTTTATCACGTGATCTTCTTCTGCCACATGTGCTAGACACCGGATCTTCCCTACATTTTGACTTCCACATGCTCAAAGTATTCTTGATGACTTCCGCTGCAGCCTTTTTTCTTTTAGCCGATTTTTGAACTCGAGATACAAAATTAAACAAATACCTTTCCATCCTTGATTGTTCCAAATATTTCCCTATCAAAGCTACGAGTAAAGCTGTAGATATAATTCCGAGAAATGCCGAACAGACCGATATACCTTCGGCAAAAGCTCCTTGGATGCCCCTCACCGTAACTTAAAGTCAAGAAGATATTACAACCAGCCACATTGCATCCATATACGTAGAGGTGCGTGGATCGTTGATGTGATAAAGTCTACATGCATGCATTGCCCACGTGCTTACAATAACAGATGACGTCATTATTAAAATTAGACTAAAAAATGGATGACGAAGCATTACAGCTTTTACGTAGAATAAAGTACTTAATTTAACTTGGCTTATTGCATCGAAACTTACAGCAAATCTATTATTCATGAGCCAACTATGAACTGTAATAAATTTACCAACTAAATACAATCTTGCAATCATGAGGAATGACATCACAGCATCTAGGCTTATGTCAGCATATTTGCCGTTCGATACCATATGACTCATCGTGAAATTCCCCGGAAACGGATGCAACGAACATACAACAATTTCAAAACAAAATAGAAAACAATTCCATGACGTCATCACAGTAATAACCGACGTCACACCCATATCAAGTGCCTTTATCTTCGCATCAACATAATACTCAAAAACGATTGTCATTAGCAACAGAACGGTTGTGGCAGATATAATAGATTTTATAATCTGCGATGTTAATCCGTTTTTTGAAGTGACCTTTCGAAGATAAAGTTCTGTTTCAATAATCATAAGAACTATTCCAAACATTGCCGTTGTAAACATGATTTGAACTATCATCTTTCGGAAGAAAAATAGTTCCTTCCTTCTCTTGTCGCTCGCCCAGGTCCATATCAGAGTCTATATCTGCAATAAATAAAATGAAAAAAAAAATTGAAAAGAATAATATTGACAACAGACGGTATGTATAATTATAAAATAAAATAAAATAAATAAAATAAATAAAATAAAATAAATAAAATAAATAAAATAAAAATAAAAAAATAAAATAATAAAAATTAAATAGAGTAATAAAATAAAATAAAATAAAATAAAAATACGAAACCACTGATCATAAAACTTTATTGTTCCCATTTCAACATTGTTGCAATTTGATTGGCTCTTTAATTACATATGGTAAAAATGATAGAGGGCGCTGCCGGTTATTCAAAATGGCCACAGATCTTCGCATTGGAATTTCCCTTTTTTTTTACTCGTTTTAATTATTTAAAAAAATTAATAAAATGAAAATAAAATCCTTAATGGGGGGGGGGGGAAATCATAAAAAGAAAGGTCAATGCAGCAATAAACTTGTATGGCGGGTCTGACCCTAGGTTAAAACCTTTATATTTTTATATTCCCATAAAAGATCCAAAATAAAATGTAAATATACAAATACCAGTTAAATTTTGATGTGCCAGATGTGCACATTTCGGAAATTCATTCCTCATCAGTGACACTACGACCGACAAGTTTGATACAATAAAAATATAAGCCAACAGTTGAAAATTAATGAATCTAAAGTTTCAAAATGCATAAAAATAAATCAAAATAACTCACAAAATTTCAAAGGAATTTCTATCATTTATTATTATTATCTTTTTGTGAAAAGTATATTCTTCAAAACAATAGTAACATGTCAACAATTGTCGAAAATATAAGAAAAATAAATAAAAAGATGAATAAAATAAGAAAATTAATAAAGTTAAAAATTAGATAAATATTATTCTACCAAAGTCTATACATTCATATTCGAATTCATATTTGATTCTCAGTCAACTTTTAAACCAAGTCAAAGGTCGCTTTTCTAGGTAGAAAGAATGTTCAAAGAACTTTATATTTATATTTTGATCAAAGTTTATAGTACAGCCACTGGAAGGGATTTCATAAATATGATTTTTAGCTGGTTGTATTTTGATATAAGTATAAACATTAAATTCTGAAGCTCAACATTTTGAAAATGAAGCACGAGTTTTGCGTAACGCATCGTTGCGTGAATGTAGGCGTTTTTAAAATTGCAGCCTTTTGCATGTAATAACATAAAATAATAAAAAAAATCTTGTTTCAAGTTTCCGATATGATTCCGGATATCATTTACAATAAAACATGGCACGATAGTTTTATGTCTGCCGTGTTACAGCTTCGTGATACTACATAGGTGATGAACAATAAAAACTTATTATAAATTATATAGATAGATATAGATAAAACAAACTTCCTTTTAGAATACCATATTATTCATTAATGTCATTTATTTTCAATTTTTTGGCAATGAACAAAACAAAAAGGACGCGAAATGCAATACAAGATATTATTTTGTTCCAAAACACAAAGCATTCCTTAGTTGAATTTGGATTCATATAATTTTGGAACTTTTGATTCATTAAATGTCAAATGTTTAGCTTATCTTTTTTTATCTATCAAACTTTTGGGCACTTCATTGTCACTAATGAGGACTGAATTTCCGAAATGTGCACATATGGCACATCAAAATTAAGCAGGTATTTTTGTTAAAAATATCTTAAATACATATCATGCCCTTAAAATTTGTATTAATTGACCAGTTGTTTGGTTCGAAGACAAATCCGTGTCCATCTTCGTAACGGTCCAATCAATAAAATAGAAACAACCCATAAACATAAACCGATCATAAAATAATTTTTTCTAAATGGATGTTGAATTATTTTTTCTTGGTTCATTACATATCGACCTTGATTTTATGACATAAAAGTTTCAAAAATTTTAATTTTTGACCTTTAAATTAAATATATAAGCGTAACAATTATTTTGGAATGACATCCCAGTCAAGAATATTTCACTAATAGAGACGTCGCCAGCTAAAGGGGAAAGTGTAGAAATTTTGCCTGTGCGTTGCGCTAATGGCATTATACAGAAGTTCTTTGCCATGCCTACCGAGACACGGGATCTCGATTATCTAAAGTTCTCATCCGAAAAAAATAGCTTTCATTTCGTTTAACCGAGTGCTTGGCGAAAGAACTGTCACTACCCACTTTTTTTTGTGTCAAACACGGACGGGATTTGAACCCAAGACCTCCCATGGAATGACAAATATTTTCTATTCAATTCCGTAGAAACGGGAGACCTTGAAATTGCTTCAGGGTTCGGTTGGTCTTCACATTCATGTAAAACTTGAGAATTAACAGCATAGCTTAACATACCGAAGAAATATCAATTCTGAAAAAAGTACTTACTATGCGTTCAGAGAATCTCTACTTCCTGGACATTCTTTTAAAAATGGACAGCAAATATAATATTCTATTAATTAATATTTTCAACTACTGTATCATCTTCATAATTCCAATTGTGCAGCGTCGCGCGAAATGTTGAAATTTAAATAAACCTATAAATTTGATTACATTGAATCGATGAAAACTGCACAACATGTCAATATAGTTTATAACATTTGTGTTAAATAAAACACATTGTTACACATCTTATACTTGTCATCACAAATCATTCAGGGCAAAGTGTATCTCATTATGCCACTAAAACCTAGATTTAAACTGCTCTCAGGAGTATGACATCATTACATTTAAAAACTAAAGTTTGAACATCTCTCGAGGGAAAATTGTAGTATTGTATCATTACGCCTTCTAAAGACTAGGTTCGAACCCTTGACATGCCCAGTCAAGAATATTTCACTTATATAGAGACGTCGCCAGCTAAAGGGGAAAGTGTAGAAATTTTGCCTGTGCGTTGCGCTAATGGCATTATACAGAAGTTCTTTGCCATGCCTACCGAGACACGGGATCTCGATTATCTAAAGTTCTCATCCGAAAAAAACATAGCTTTCATTCGTTTAACCGAGTGCTTGGCGAAAGAACTGTCACTACCACTTTTAATTTTTGTGTCAAACACGGTCGGGATTTGAACCCAAGGACCTCCCATGGAATGACAATATTTTCTATTCAATTCCGTAGTAACGGGAGACCTTGAAATTGCCTTCAGGGTTCGGTTGGTCTTAACATTCTTGTAAAATTTGAGAATAAACAGCATAGCTCAACATACCGAAGATGTAAAAATTCTAAAAAAGCACTTACTATGCTTTCAGAGAATATCTACTTCCTGGGCATCTTTTAAAAATGGACAGCAAAATGTAATATTCTATTAATTTACAGTTTCAACTACTGCATCCATCTTCACAATTTCCTATTGTGCAGCTGTCGCGCGAAATGTTGAAATTTAAATAAACCTATAAATTTGATTACATTGATGAAAACTGCACAACATGTCAATATAGTTTATAGCATTTATGTTAAATAAAACCCTTGTTACAAATCTTATACTTGTCATCACAAATCATTCAGGGCAAAGTGTATCTCATTATGCCACTGAAACCTAGATTTATAACTCCTCTCACCACTTTTAGTATGTAATCATAACGTTTTAAAGACTAAAGTTTGAACATCTCTCGGGGAAAATTGTAGTATTGTATCATTACGCTTCTAAAGACTAGGTTCGAACCCTTCTCGGGGCAGACTTTAGTGTAGAAAGCTCCTTTAGGTGGCCTGTATATATTTTTCCTGAGGATTCTCCACCATCAATTTAGGGGATACTCCACCAGCAATTTAGGGGGTACTTCACCAGCAATTTAGGGATACTTCACCAGCAGCAATTTAGGGAATACTCCAATAGCAATTTAAGGGGATACACCACCAGCAATTTATTGGATTCTCCACTACGATTCTTAAACTGACGGTCTCAATAAATTCAAAGAAACTCATCTAAGACGTAATTTTTTTCATACATTGCAGGTTGCATTGAAGATAAATAAAAGTAACTAAACTGAGGCGTATTTTTCCATTTAATGCAATTCATACATCACACAGTGTATTTTTAATACCAAACATAAACTGATTTCGAATGGTGATTAAAAATGATTTTAGACTGACGTAAAGCAGTTTGTTTTTAGAAGGTAGATGTGTGTTTTCGCTATTGTTTATTCTTGTACATATACGAATCCTATGCATCTTTTCCCATTTATCTGCATCAATGTTCCAAAAATGAATAAAAATAGGCGCGTTATGGTATCGATGTTTGGAAGATATACATTTTATGTAGCTTATTAAAACCGAGAAGAACAGGCGTGATGTTTTAAATGTCAAAGGTACCCGTGCTTTCAAAGAGACTTATTAATGCGGTCCCCTTTTATGTTGTTAATTGTAAAGTCAAACTAGCCCTCGGTAAATATTGCTACCAGTGACTTGAATATAGTATTGTTTTTCGCCTAGCACTCGTCACTTTGAAATGAAGTCACGGGGTTCTTCGGATAGGCCTGAACAACCGCTGCTTCGGTCACGGCAGACGTGGCACGTTAAAGAACCCTCCCTGTATAATTGCCCTAAGCGCACTGCAAAAGTAAAACTTTCGTCTATAGCTTGAGACGTCTAGATATAAGTTAAATATTCTTGAATGTGATGTAAAACACAATTAAATCAATCAATTAATATATATGTAATATGTTGAGTTCTTACACTTGCTGTAATTGTATAATAATTAACGAGTGTATAGAAGCGAGTGGTTTTAATGTATTGGATTGGAGTGAGCGGATACGTCTTTAACCCCCCCACCACTGCGGTAGCTAAGTTGGTAGAGTGACTTGAAAGTGGAAAGTTCCTGTTCTTTCACCAAGCACTCGACATTACGAAATGAAAGTCAAAGTATTCGGATATCCAACCAAGGTAGGATAATCCCATTATATAGAAACATATGTGAACTTACCTGGTTTACAAATTCTCCTTTTTTTCAATTTTAAATGTGGGTATTCTAGAACCACCGGTGTTATAGTAGTATGACTAGTAATTAGCATGGCTAATGACACGTGAACCTACCACATGGTTGATTCAATACCTATCCAAGGAAGAAAGGTAATCACTAATATACAATGTATGATAATTTCACTTCAAGATTGTTACCTGTTGTTTGTCAGCTACTTACCAAAAATAGTACGTACCACTTGCCTTCATGTAGTCTGGTTACCATCCCACAACTGACCTCGCACTAAATAAAAATAATCTATCTTGAGAGAGAGAGAGAGAGAGAGAGAGAGAGAGAGAGAGAGAGAAAGAGGGGACCGAGAGAGAGAGAAGCGAGAGAGAGAGAGAGAGGAGCTGAAGAAGGAGGAGATCTGAGAGCTTATATAAGTCATTGGCGAGAGAGAGAGAGCTTGAGAGGAGAGAGAGAGTGAACGACGAGATGACGATGAGAGAGAGGAGAGAGAAGAGAGAGAGAGAGTGAAATTAGTAATTATCTTTAAAAGATCTTGAAATAAAATTGGTATGCAAGATCAGTTTTCATCGCTTGTAACGGTTTGTAACTTTATTTAACAGCTGGTGAAAATGTAAAATAAGTGTTCCAGGATAAACAAGCAGTACTGTAAAAAATCTACTAATTGTGTAAAGTTTTATATGGTGCGTATAATCGTTTAACGCTATGTATTCGAATACGTGTTTGAAGTTAAATTAATTAACGAATATTGTGTGGTGTGTGTGTGTGTGTGTGTGTGGTGTGTGTGTGTGATATCAAACATCTTGTGAACTTTTTGTTGAAATGAAAAATATTGTCTCGAATTTTTGTTCAAAACTTAAGCACGCTGTTTAAAACTGTCGGTCAAAAAATTCCTTATCATTCGTATAACATGTATTAAAAGTATGCTAATATTATTAGGTTATTAAACTGATATTTTGAAATTTTGTGCCGAGTTGACTAGACATTTAAATGAGCTTGCGAGTGCAAATTTTGAGTCAACAAGGGACAATATTTCTCAATATCAGTTCAATATATTATTTATATTATATAAGAACTAGTGCAATATTATTCTTGGAAAAAATGTCCTCTCCCGCCATGATTAAAAACGAGTCACGTGACTAAGTTGCACTATAAAAAATGGATTTTGGAGACCTCGAACCGGAACAAAGTTAACCTGCAAATATCGTTATATAATGCACGATAACACCTCGGAATTTATCGTTTTATTTCTATGTGAAACTTCTGTTGCTATATAAAAATATGAATTAAACTTAACAAACTTAGATTCTTTTGAACGTTATCAGTTAATGCATTCAAAAAGTGGTATTGAATGTTGATGATGAAATTTCAAAAACAATATTTGACAACCATGTTTTTCGGAAAAATGAGACTTTAAGCACACGCTTTATAAAAAGTACAGCATAAGGATTAACAATCGGAATAACAAAATTCGGGTTTTAAAGGTCAGTGATGTGGCAACTTGGTTTTCTTTACTTTCCCTGATCCAAGTGTCTCGACGTAACTAGCGTATTCTTGTTTGCGGTGTAAAACACAATTTTTCTACCACCAATATAAAAGCATATCCAGTGCCATGTTTCATAAGCAGAAGAATCAATTTGTGTTTAGTTATTTTTAACTTATAATTTCTATATTTAATAATATATTGATGTGTCTGAAGGTGTTTAACGTCACATCATAAATTCTTTAGCTAACAGTGGCGAGGAAAAGTTTACAAATGGACTTCAAAGATTGTTAATTTGGTGCGTTAGCTGTTTTTTGTTAGTTGCGTGTATCCTATCTTATGCCTTAGGGTTTTTGTTCTGGTATTCCTTTTTTCTTTGTATTTGTAAACATTTGTAGCAGCCTTTATCGTGTAAAAGCATTCGCCGCAATATTGCAAATTGCAAACAGCTTAGTTGATCATTCAGGTATTAAAACACCCAGTAAAGACCTAAGTTAACTATTTGCTACTTGCATGCTACCGGGTTCAAACCTGCAGAGATAAGTCGCCTTGGGTTTGACGACGCCTACGTCTATTGGTCTTAAGTGTGTGTGTGTCGTGGTTGCAAACCCCGACCAGGTCTGACCCAAAGCTTGAAAGTAGGTAGTGACTGTTCTTTCACCAAGCACTTGGCTTAACGAAATGAAAACCACGGTTCTTTCGGAACTTAAAATAAACGAGTTTCCGTGTCACGGTAGGCGTGGCAAGATAAAGAACCCTGCTTCATAATGCCATCAGCGCAACGCACAGGCAGAATTTCTGCACTATCGCCTAAAGTTTGGCGACGTCTCAATATAAGTGAAACATTCTTGACTCGGACGTTAAACACCAACTCTATAATGTGGGAATAAAAAGAACATATAGGCAGAAATAAATGGATAAAAAGTTATCGAGATTAACTGCCTCAACAAACTGCGTTAATTTAAATTAGAAGTAATCACAATTTAAATAGATTAATTTTTCATCTTATGTAGAACTGCTATATTATTAGTAACAGAGTAATTCTTAACACCAATGTCATTTGCTGAATTTGAATTTCTATTAAAAAATGCATTCCAAATCAGCACATGGCACCAATCATTAAACCATACACGTGCCCAACTTATCTAAAATGAGGTCGAATGTACAAGTACATTGACAAAATATAAATACAATACGCATAAACGAAACAGCATATTAGCAAGAACTACTACAGCACACATAAACAAAACAAGTAAAGACGCGATACAACTTTTACAACAATAACAACAACAACAACAACACGACCACAAAAACAACAACAACAACAATAAGCAAAAAGTAAAAAAAGATATTATAGCAAGACTGCGATATGATATGAATTTTTCAAAACTAGAATGTATACTTGCGAGCAAGTATATGTCTGCGTATCATCTATCTAAAGTGGTGCTCCAGAAAGCGGAGGAAATTCAAAGAAAGAACTCTCTAGAAATAACTTACTGGAATTCCGTGGTTTTAACCGGATTTCTCCGAAGTCCTTCCGAATTCCAAAAAACAGCAAGGTAGCGTCCTCCCCATGGTCAATCCCTACCAGTTAACTTGATCGAATAAGAACCTCTGAAAAAAATCTGTCTTGAGTAACATCAAGATGTCTGCTGATATGCAGACAAAATAGTAGATGACACAAATACAAAATACCTAAGGTAAGTCAGAGAGATCATAATTTTGTTCCTTTTCTTCGCCATTTTAGCGCCATTATCATCAAGTCAGTTACTCATGTTATGGCAACTTTTCTCGTTTCTTTTTTCCTTTGTATCATTTTCTTTTCAGAAATTTAATCAATACTCATTATTATTGCACAGATTTGCTTATTTATTGAAAACAAAATCCATCATACTAAAATCGTTGTAAACAAAAATATTATCACCACATTGTCAAACATAAATAAAGTACACACACAGTTATACTTAACCATTAAATGGGTATATATAAATGCTATGTAGATCACTCAATTTTCAAGACATAATTTTCGTGAATATTTTGTGAAATTCAATGCAATTGTTTCAAAATCTCTCTCTCCTCTTGAAGAGTGATAATAATCAAGGACACCTAATGTCAATCCCACTGTGGGGTGGGACTTGGTATTGCTATGTACATGTGTAACTTTTAACAGGTTGAGATCCTCACCTCAAACCTATATATTTTCTGGATCCTTATGATAAATTAAATAGAGTGATTCATTTACAAGTAATTGGGATGTTTGTTTGACCAGAATTCCCCATCCTGATTTAAGAATTCCATTTCTAAAACATACTTGATTTTATTTCTTAAGGCTAACTTATGGAATTAAAGTCGTATTGAAAGAATTGAAAACAATTTGAGTAGCATAACTACATATATAACAAATACCTGCTAAATTTTGATGTGCCAGATGTGCACATTTCGGAAAATCATTCCTTACATGTTTAATTACTTTGGTCAGTTATCCATTACATATGCAGCTTCTGGCTACACTGCAGTCATCGCACGTCAATCAAATATTTCGTTACGCCCTTTACACATCGTGGTTAATTTGCTATTTATCAAAGTTGAAAAATTGACTTATAATATACTTCAGTTAATTGTAACTGATAAATTCGTATTTACTACAAACCATAAAACAGGGGTGTTAAAAATAAAATTAGTGTTTGAAGAATTGCTGTCAATCGAAAAAAGTTCACCTAGCTCATGATATTAAATGGATTATGGTTTCAGTTATAATTAAATTGATGTAAAAATAACACTTAATTAGCAGTTTTTTAATGGTTTGAATAGCATGAATAATAAAATGAACTTTAAGATATATAATTAAAAATTTGAAAATCTAAGTAATAGTGTTTTATACCCCAGTCACAACTTATATTGATGCAGCCAGTTTTGGGATGCCGGATAAAACTGGAGTTCCCAGAGAAAACAGTCTACTTTTCAAAAGCAAACTTACAAACTATAATACATTATGTCTTCGCAAAAGGGATTGGAATCAGGAGAGTTGCAGGAACAGTGATAAATAAGTGTACATATGCACTTGGACCACCAAATGATCAAATATAGAAGTTAAATTTATAATACGGTATACAGTTTAAATATTTATGTATTATGTGACATTTCATTGAACCTATTCATTTACTTCAAAGTTTTTGAAGTGATAAAATAAAACAAACATAGCAGTCCTTGTCCATATCACAATCCCCAAAACAAAGTAAAAACTTTACAAACTGGCAAAATATGTTGTACAAGTGAACTTTTATCAAGGAAGTGACGACCATCGCCTTCATCGATGGTTCTTACTGTCTTTGGGTTTATTGGTGGATGTTGTGTCTCAACAGTGGGAAGTAATTCGTACCAAGCCTAGCCAATCATACCTCTGACTTGAGAACAATATTTCCTCATAAGAGAAGAAAGTATTGATTGTTTGCCTAGTATGACAATAATGCGAGTTAGCAAGTGATATACTTGTGTGTAAAATACTGACTCAGTGAGCTAGCACTTTAACAAAATCAGCCTGAGTGCGAGATAGTAGAAAAAAGGTCAAATTACAAACTCCCACTTATGCCAACACAAACTGTCCTAAGAAAATTCTTTAGAAAGAAATAACAATCACATATAGATGAAAAAATGCTGATTTGACATTACACATTTTCAGAAACCAAAGTCTGGGTTGCGGTGGTGGAAGACACAATTAAATTTTTCTAGTTCATGTTTTCTTTTCTTTTTTGTTTGTGCAGTTATAAATTATAGTGTCGCACGCACACACACACACACACACACACACACACACACACACACACACTTAAGATTTAAATTATTTTTATGCTTTATTTACACCTTATTCAAGCAAAATGTAATGAAATGTTATAAATATCCTGTGCCTTGTGATATATGAATTCGTTGCTTGCGATTTACAAGTATAGCATAGATACGATAAAAACAAATCTTGACAGGGCATATCGTTAATCTCACTATTGATTTGTAGGGAAATATTAAGTGTTACATAAATCAACACACTAATATCTTTTCATTTGCAATGTTAACTTTATTTTGTACGACAATTCATGTACATGAATCAAGATGATTTTGATTTAGCTAGGCTTTCATTTTACCATCCTGTAGGTTGCACGTTCATGCTTTCTGTGTCGGCGAGAATATTGCTTTTAAACGTTAATCTATCATTCCACTGTTCTAAGCCGTACTGCCACTGCCATGTTACAACACTTTTTCCTCCCGTGACTATAAAAATAGAAGAAGTTATTTTACACGCGTTTCTGAAAGTACTGTTAGTTGTCTTTAAATCGACCAGGAACAGTAAAATTACCAAGAAAAATAGGCATTAAATATAATTTGAAATGTACCATTTGTTTTCAAATAAATAAAAATTGAGGAAGTATGAGGTAGAATTATTAATTTTGAAATATTTATATATACAGATTGTATTATTTGTGTCGTAAACTTTAGTTTTCATTTTTAACGATACTGTTTTTTTATCGTTTCATATTTGAAGTATAACAATATTTTTACAGCATTATATAAGTATAAAAAATCCATGAATACTTGATTATGCTTACCTGTAATAGTTCTTTTGTGTATCGTTTCTTCATACCATGTTGCTTGGGTTGTGGATGACATCTTATAAGAAAAGGAACCTGAAGCCGCAAAGAATCCTTTGGCAGCTGATACTGAAATATCCCAACCCATTTCAATTGTGTTAGACGTTGATTTTGACCTGCCCTGTTTAAAGGTTATTTCTTTCGTGTGAGTTGCAATGGGGTCAATGAATGCACTGATAACCCTCCATTCACCAACAGTTGTGGGGTTTGGAAAAATTTGTACATTTTTACTTAATCTTCAGTTTTAAAGTTAAATTTTGCGTTCTCCAATTCGGCAGTAGACCAGTCATCAGTACTCCTTTAAAAAAGAACATGACGTTGTCAATAGGATATACCACATATCCGCTTTTGTGCATAATGATCTGTTTTTTCGCGTCATAAGTAAAGAGCGAAGCATCGTTTGGCGTACTTCGAAGCGTTAATCTACAATAAAAGGAACAACGGTCATTTGACGGAATGCCATAATTTCCCTCTGGATGCCAATATTTTCCTCCTGAATGTTGAAAATATCCCCAATGACCCTCTTTTTGCACAAATCGAAATTGCAATCTTCCGGGGTTGCTTATACCATGGTGTGATACCAGTACTCTTCCTTCCGGGGGGTCGTACTCTCCGTGGTGAGGAAGGATAACATGTCTTGTAGCAACATGCATGACCAAGAACCAAGGACTGACGTAACACATTATCGCTAGATTTTATGCTGTTTTTGGAAACTTACAAACCTTCTGTGAACATGGGTTTACAGAAAACAAGAAAAATCTTGCCATATTTATATTGTTTAAAAAAGGCGTATACCTTTTTGAGTTGACATTTGATTTATTGAAGTTTTTAAATGATACGTTCATTTAAAATCTTCAATCAGAAAATTGCCTGCCACCAAAAACATTAATAATAATGATTAAAAATAAATGAAGCATATGATCATATCATGTAATAATTTGTTTCAACGCCTGCGTATGGTGTATATGTTTCACAGTTAATACGTTATGGTAGAGCTTGTTCCCACTATGGGGACTTTCTACAACGAAGCAAACTGCTTACAATCAAATTGTTGGCGCAAGAATATTGCATGCCTAGGCTAATCAAGGCCCTTAAAACTTTAATGGCAGCCACCACAATATTGTTGATAAGTATGTACTCACTGTATCCAAACTTATACTGGATATATTTGACTTACCATAGTTCTTTGTTCCTTTCATTCTCAAAATTGACATGTACGTGTTGGGTGTAGCTAGCTAGACAGGAGGTTCTTACCCTTCCAGAGCACCCGGCTCACTTCCTTAATGGAAGTTCACGTGTATAACTAATTTTGCCAGCTTTCAAATTTTTTACTTATTTTTTGGATGGTGGTTTGGACAAAGGAATGATATGTTCGTTTTATTTCAACATGACTTTAGTTGAAACGTTTTTTCTCCTTCCCTAAATCTCATTATATATTGGCACATTTGTGTCACAAGTGAATGCAAAGTTCATCCTAAACTTACTTCTTTAAAAGTTGATTGTTCCTTAGTGCTATCATGTTTGCGATACGTAAGTAAAATGCAGATGAGAAGCACTTGTAGCCCATGCACCAGTTGCCTTTAGGTTTAGATGATTTCTTGAAATTAAAAAAGAGATCTTGTCTCATATATCTTACAATGTTTGTTGAGGTGACTGAAAAAAAAACTATCAACAAACTCACCCATCGGTCTGATTACTATCTCAATTGTTTTCAACAATTTTACAGTAGCTTTTTTAAAGCGAAGTGAATATAATCAAAAGTAAAAAAAATAGACAAAAGCAACAAAAACAAAGACATTTACAATTAAAAATAAATAATCGACCGCTACCATTTCAATGAAGAAGTTAACGAAAACAATTTTTACTGATGATTAGATTCTCTATATTTGGCAGATATTTGTGAAAATTTTAATGATACTATTACAAAAAGATTTAAGTTTTTTGAAACCATTTCACTTTTTGACAACAATATGAACATTATAACACATGTTTAAATTTCTTTTGCCAAATACTAAAGCAATAACCATTGTGTGTACATGTCATTAATATTATTATTCATAAATCATCAGCATATATGTTGGTTAATATGTTACAAAAAGTTATTTGCTTCAAAGGAAATTGTAAAGAAATATTGTTTGAATTATAACATCAGAAAATATATTATTTAGCAAAATTTTCAGTCGTCTCAATTTTTGAAATTTATTTAAAACTAAGGTCTGTTCCCTCATGCAAAGCATTCTTAGCTGGATTTGGATCCATACAATTATGGAACTTTAGATTCATTTTTTTAACTGTTTGGTTTATGCTTTTTATATATCAAACTTTTCGGCCCCTTGTGTCACTGATGAATTATTTTCTGAAATGCGCACATACTTTACTACCCCTGAGCGGTTACCGCTGCTGGTGGAGTAAAACTCCCCGAGGGTATCTATAACTCAGTAGGCAGTACTTTGTGCTGTCAGAAAATAATCATTTAGCAAAATTTTCAGTCGTCTCCTTTTATGAAATTTATTTAAAACTAAGGTTTGTTCCCTCATGCTAAGTCTCTCTTAGCTGGATTTTGATTCATACAATTTTGGATCTTTAGATACATTATTTTTCAACTGTTTGGCTTATGTTTTTTATCCATCAAATTTTGCGGCCACTTGTGTTACTGATGAATTATTTTCTGAAATGTGCACATACTTTACTACCCTGAGCTGGTACCGCTAGTGGTGGAGTAAAACTCCCCGAGGGTATCCATAACTCAGTAGGCAGTACTTTGTGCTGTCAGAAAATAATCATTTAGCAAAATTTTCAGTCGTCTCATTTTTTGAAATTTATTTAAAACAAAGGTTTGTTCCCTCATGCTTAGTCTTTCTTAGCTGGATTTGGATTCATACAATTTTGGATCTTTCGATTCATTATTTTTCAACTGTTTGGGTTATGTTTTTTATCTATCAAACTTTTCGGCCCCTAGTGTCACTGATGAGGAATGATTTGCCGAAATGTGCACATATGGCACATCAAAATTTAATTGGTATTTGTGTTATATACATATACACAGAGTTGAAGTGTTTTCAGTTTGGGTTTGGAAATAAAACTTTGATATGTAAAAAGTATCCCTCCAAAGTATGTAGTTTAATGATAAAATTTTTATTCTATAAATATTCTATTTACTTTTCAAAACGGCTAGCATTTAACAAAATGTTATAGGCAAAACAATATTCGGGCATTGAAAAAGCTTTTACACAAAAAACAATTATTTATTAGAAACTTGAAGTTATATTTGCTACCTTCTCTATAATGAAAAAACTGAAAAATCTTCAACTTAACATTAACGTGTACTTAAAACATGGAACAAAAGGTTGTTGTCAATGTATGAAAACATGAATATCTACAGTTGAAAAACCCAATAATAAGATGATTTAAAAACAATAAATGAGCTAATTAAACACAGCCTTAAGTTGCCTTATTTCAAGTTCCCGAAAAGTCGAATTCATTAAAATATCTTAATTTAAAACTTTGATATCTGAAATTTTCGAATAAATCGAAGTTTATTGGATGTCTTGTATAAAAAATAAAAATGTTTATTGTCTTCATTTCTGCTAAACTACAGATCTTTTTGAAACAATATAATAACAACAACAACCAGAAGGTTTGTATTCCAAATTTGATGATTTTATCTCGAATTTGATCAAGACTTCCGTAATTTGTAGATTTCTTTCGCTTGTAAAAAGATACTGCTCAACATGACTGGTGATACAAATAACTATGTCAGGTTTTGTTTCTAGAATTCAAGAACTTTTTATAAATAATATTTCATGACTGCTTTCAAGAGATAATAGTTAATAGCCGACTGGGCGTTTTCCGTTTAGCAAGAGGATCTTCGATTAAACGATATTTCCCCACCTTTATTTTTGACCTATCAGACTAACGACATCAACTTTACGTTTGTTATTCGACTGGTAAGTTATTCTTAACTCGACCTTCGTAAACAACAGTGTTTTTAGAAGTGAAAGTGTGTTGAGCACTTTACCAGTCGAATGACAAATACAAAACTATATTTTTTGATCTAATTGGTCAAAATGAAGGTGGAAAAATATCGTTTAATTGTCGTTCAAATCTCCAATTTGTGCTTGATGTTATTTAATGTAAACTCTGTATATGCAATATTTGTTAAAAGTTTGATAAACTTAGTACAAGCGTACTCCAGGATGTACAATGAACTGTGTTTTGTTATATAGGTTAATGGTCAAAGTTCAAATTCTGTCTCGTTGTCTTGTTTTTTTTTTTACTTTAACGAAAGGTGGCGCAAGTGTACGCCAGCATAACGGGCGCGACGTTCAACAGTAGTAGGAAAGTAACTCTTACATGTCAGTAGTGTCGTCAACACGTAGCCTTAAGTAGTCGATATACAATGAATATGGCAACCCAATAAACAATACGCAAATATTCGCTGTCAAGCTGTTCCTTGAACAACCATGCTCTGAACATTATTACTGTACACTACATTGCTCTGGTAAATTTTTATGGGCTTGAACGTTTCATTTTTGCCATATGTTGATGTAATTAAACAAATGAATAAACAAATATGATGAAAGCTTAAATGGAAATAATAAAGTGATAAATTAACGTTATTGCATACTAATATATTTGTATATAAATGTAATAAGTACATCACGTGTTAATTTGTTGAATAATCATTGGGTAACTACATGAGTACTATTTTGTATAGAAATCATCTGCCGTTGACAATGCATAGCAACGGTCAGCAGTTATTACCTACACGAGACTTTAAAATTTCAGATACTACTTCGTCACCCTGCGCTCGGCTTTACGAGGACAATTATCGACTGATTCCACCTGCGCCAGGACAATGGACTGGGGGATTGGTATGCTTGTTTGCGTCATACTGACTCGGTGAGACAGCACCTTATTAAAAAGTCGCCCTCATTGTGCACTAGTATACCACAGACTATAATACACACTTGCACATTTTACGCATACATGATCTTGTTCTTAAATTTATCCATAATGATAAATAATGTTGATCTTGTCGCGAAAATCTAAAAAATTGCTGACGCGACGTAAACAACAACACAACAGCAGCAGCAGCAACAACAACAACAACAACAACCTAATTTGTGATGCTCAGAAACCACTAGTTGTAAAATAGGAAGTTCATATTATTTTCCAAATGAAAGTACAGAATACAATAATTTAAGTACATTTAGGCACATATTGTCTCTTTCCTACGAAAGTTTGTTAGGGCCATACGATTTCAAAATTATACAAAGGATTTTTCAAATCGTTCAATCGATTTTACAAACTGAAGTTTTTAGAAAATCGTTTGTATGATTTAATTCTCATTTTTAAAGTAGCACTAAAATGCTTTCGTACTTGTTCTCATTTTTAAGTAGTTGACATTTTTTCCCGCCAATATTTTGTGAAAAAACATTTAAGTAGTTTAAACAAAATAAGAATCTATTAAACTTGAAGTAATTTTTTAAATGAAACCTGAAACTTTATGAAAAATTGAAAACTAATAAAACTAATCCTATTAGATTTTTTATTTAAGTTAAGAAATATCTAAGTAAAGAAATGCTTGTGAAAATAAAGTTTAATGATAGAATTTATTTCTCTGGTAAGCTGAATATTATGTTATGAATTCCAATTATTTTTTTCTCAACGTTAGTGATTCTTCCTTTTAATGTATGCAATCTGTTTAGTAATTTCATTTCATTTTCAACATTAGCCTCGATCCTGTCGTAAACGTTTTCGGTTATGTGATACACATCAGCCAATCCAATGGTACTTATGTCAATATCTTCAATGTCTCTTTTTATCTGTTTCATCTCTTCCAGAGATCTGGTCAGTTTATCACGTGATCTTCTTTTGCAACATGTGCTAGACACCGGATCTTCCCTACATTTTGACTTCCACATGCTCAAAGTATTCTTGATGACTTCCGCTGCAGCCTTTTTTCTTTTAGCCGATTTTTGAACTCGAGATACAAAATTAAACAAATACCTTTCCATCCTTGATTGTTCCAAATATTTCCCTATCAAAGCTACGAGTAAAGCTGTAGATATAATTCCGAGAAATGCCGAACAGACCGATATATACCTTCGGCAAAAGCTCCTTGGATGCCCCTCACCGTAACTTAAAGTCAAGAAAGATATTACAACCAGCCACATTGCATCCATATACGTAGAGGTGCGTGGATCGTTGATGTGATAAAGTCTACATGCATGCATTGCCCACGTGCTTACAATAACAGATGACGTCATTATTAAAATTAGACTAAAAAATGGATGACGAAGCATTACAGCTTTTACGTAGAATAAAGTACTTAATTTAACTTGGCTTATTGCATCGAAACTTACAGCAAATCTATTATTCATGAGCCAACTATGAACTGTAATAAATTTACCAACTAAATACAATCTTGCAATCATGAGGAATGACATCACAGCATCTAGGCTTATGTCAGCATATTTGCCGTTTGATACCATATGACTCATCGTGAAATTCCCCGGAAACGGATGCAACGAACATACAACAATTTCAAAACAAAATAGAAAACAATTCCATGACGTCATCACAGTAATAACCGACGTCACACCCATATCAAGTGCCTTTATCTTCGCATCAACATAATACTCAAAAACGATTGTCATTAGCAACAGAACGGTTGTGGCAGATATAATAGATTTTATAATCTGCGATGTTAATCCGTTTTTTGAAGTGACCTTTCGAAGATAAAGTTCTGTTTCAATAATCATAAGAACTATTCCAAACATTGCCGTTGTAAACATGATTTGAACTATCATCTTTCGGAAGAAAAATAGTTCCTTCCTTCTCTTGAGTCGCTCGCCCAGGTCCATATCAGAGTCTATATCTGTAATAAATAAAATGGAAAAAAATTGAAAAGAATAATATTGACAACAGACGGTATGTATAATTATAAAATAAAATAAAATAAAATAAAATAAAATAAAATAAAATAAATAAAATAAAATAAAATAAAATAAAATAAAATAAAATAATAAAAATTAAATAGAGTAATAAAATAAAATAAAATAAAATAAAAATACGAAACTACTGATCATAAAACTTTATTGTTCCCATTTCAACATTGTTGCAATTTGATTGGCTCTTTAATTACATATGGAAAAAATGATAGAGGGCGCTGCCGGTTATTCAAAATGGCCACAGATCTTCGCATTGGAATTTCCCCTTTTTTTTAATCGTTTTAATTATTTAAAAAAAATTAATAAAATGAAAATAAAATCCTTAATGGGGGGGGGGGATAAATCATAAAAAGAAAGGTCAATGCAGCAATAAACTTGTATGGCGGGTCTGACCCTAGGTTAAAACCTTTATATTTTTATATTCCCATAAAAGATCCAAAATAAAATGTAAATATACAAATACCAGTTAAATTTTGATGTGCCAGATGTGCACATTTCGGAAATTCATTCCTCATCAGTGACACTACGACCGAAAAGTTTGATACAATAAAAAATATAAGCCAAACAGTTGAAAATAATGAATCTAAAGTTTCAAAATGCATAAAAATAAATCCAAAATAACTCACAAAATTTCAAAGGAATTTCTATCATTTATTATTTATTATATTTCTGTGAAAAGTATATATCTTCAAAACAAAGTAACATGTCAACAATTGTCGAAAATATAAGAAAAATAAATAAAAAGATGAATAAAGATAAGAAAATTAATAAAGTTAAAAATTAGATAAATATTATTCTACCAAAGTCTATACATTCATATTCGAATTCATATTTGATTGTCAGTCAATTTTAAACCAAGTCAAAGGTCGCTTTTCTAGGTAGAAAGAATGTTCAAAGAACTTTATATTTATATTTTGATCAAAGTTTATAGTAAAGCCACTGGAAGGGATTTCATAAATATGATTTTTAGCTGGTTGTATTTTAATATAAGTATAAACATTAAATTCTGAAGCTCAACATTTTGAAAATGAAGCACGAGTTTTGCGTAACGCATCGTTGCGTGAATGTAGGCGTTTTTAAAATTGCAGCCTTTTGCATGTAATAACATAAAATAATAAAAAACAATCTTGTTTCAAGTTTCCGATATGATTCCGGATATCATTTACAATAAACACATGGCACGATAGTTTAATATGTCTGCCGTGTTACAGCTTCGTGATACTACATAGGTGATGAACAATAAAAACTTATTATAAATTATATAGATAGATATAGATAAAACAAACTTCCTTTTAGAATACCATTATTTCATTAATGTCATTTATTTTCAATTTTTTGGCAATGAACAACCAAACAAAAGGACGCGAAATGCAATACAAGATATTATTTTGTTCCAAAACACAAAGCATTCCTTAGTTGAATTTGGATTCATATAATTTTGGAACTTTTGATTCATTAAATGTCAACTGTTTAGCTTATCTTTTTTTATCTATCAAACTTTTGGGCATTTCATTGTCACTAATGAGGACTGAATTTCCGAAATGTGCACATATGGCACATCAAAATTAAGCAGGTATTTTTGTTAAAAATATCTTAAATACATATCATGCCCTTAAAATTTGTATTAATTGACCAGTTGTTTGGTTCGAAGACAAATCCGTGTCCATCTTCGTAACGGTCCAATCAATAAAATAGAAACAACCCATAAACATAAACCGATCATAAAATAATTTTTTCTAAATGGATGTGTGAATTATTTTTTCTTGGTTCATTACATATCGACCTTGATTTTATGACATAAAAGTTTCAAAAATTTTAATTTTTGACCTTTAAATTAAATATATAAGCGTAACAATTATTTTGGAATGACATCCCAGTCAAGAATATTTCACTTATATAGAGACGTCGCCAGCTAAAGGGGAAAGTGTAGAAATTTTGCCTGTGCGTTGCGCTAATGGCATTATACAGAAGTTCTTTGCCATGCCTACCGAGACACGGGATCTCGATTATCTAAAGTTCTCATCCGAAAAAAAACGTAGCTTTCATTTCGTTAAACCGAGTGCTTGGCGAAATAACTGTCACTACCCACTTTTAATTTTTGTGTCAGAAACGGTCGGGATTTGAACCCAAGACCTCCCATGGAATGACAAATATTTTCTATTCAATTCCGTAGAAACGGGAGACCTTGAAATTGCCTTCAGGGTTCGGTTGGTCTTCACATTCATGTAAAACTTGAGAATTAACAGCATAACTTAACATACCGAAGAAATATCAATTCTAAAAAAGTACTTACTATGCGTTCAGAGAATATCTACTTCCTGGACTTTTTTAAAAATGGACAGCAAAATATAATATTCTATTAATTAATATTTTCAACTACTGTATCATCTTCATAATTTCCAATTGTGCAGCTGTCGCGCGAAATGTTGAAATTTAAATAAACCTATAAATTTGATAACATTGAATCGATGAAAACTGCACAACATGTCAATATAGTTTATAACATTTGTGTTAAATAAAACACATTGTTACAAATCTTATACTTGTCATCACAAATCATTCAGGGCAAAGTGTATCTCAATATGCCACTTAACCTAGATTTAAACTGCTCTCAGGAGTATGACATCATTACATTTAAAAACTAAAGTTTGAACATCTCTCGAGGGAAATTTTAGTATCGTATCATTACGCTTCTAAAGACTAGGTTCGAACCCGTCTCGGGGCAGATTTTAGTGTAGAAAGCTCATTTAGGTTGGTTGTATATATTTTTCCTGGATTCTCCACCAGAAATTTAGGGGATATTCCAGCAGCAGCAATTTAGGGAATACTCCACCAGCAACAATTTAGGGGATACTCCACCAGCAGTTTAGGTGATATACCACCAGCAATTAAGGAGATACTCTTCCAGCAATTTAAGGGATACTCCACCAGCAATGTAGCGGATAATTCACCAGCAATGTAGCGGATACTTCAAAAAGCAATGTAGGGGATTCTCCACTACGATTCTTAAACTGACGGTCTCAATAAATTCAAAGAAACTCATCTAAGACGTAATTTTTTTCATACATTGCACGTTGCATTTAAGATAAAATAAAAGTAACTAAACTGTGGCGTATTTTTTCCATTTAATGCAATTCATACATCACACAGTGTATTTTTTAATAACAAACACAAACTGATTTCGAATGATGATTAAAAATGATTTTAGACTGACGTAAAGCAGTTTGTTTTTAGAAGTTAGTTGTGTGTTTTCGCTCATGGTTCATCCTTGTACATATACGAATCCTATGCATCTTTTCCCATTTATCTGCATCAATGTTTCAAAAATGAATAAAAATAGGAGCGTTATGATACGATGTTTTAAAGATATACATTTTTATGTAGCTTATTAAAACCGAGTAGAACAGGCGTGATGTTTTAAGTGTCAAAGGTACCCATGCTTTCAAAGAGACTTATTAATGTGTTCACCTTTTATGTTTGCAATTGTAAAGTCAAAACTAGCCCTCGTAAATATTGCTACCAGTGACTTGAATATAGGTAGTGACTGTTTTTCGCCTAGCACTCGTCACTTTGAAATGAAAGTCACGGGGTTCTTCGGATAAGGCCTGAACAACCGCTGCTTCGTGTCACGGCAGGCGTGTCACGTTAAAGAACCCTCCCTGTAAATTACCCTTGGCGCACTGCAAAAGTAAAAACTTTCGTCTTTAGCTTGAGACGTCTCGATATAAGTTAAATATTCTTGACTGTGACGTAAAACACAATTAAATAAATCAATTAATATATAATGTTATATGTTGAGCTCTTGCACTTGCTGTTATTGTATAATAATAGACGAGTGTAAAGAAGCGAGTGAATTTGAATGTATTGGATTGAAGTGAGCGGATACGTCTTTAACCCCCCCACCACTGCGGTAGCTGAGTTGGTAGAGTGCTCGCGCCGTAAGTGGGAGGTCGTTGGTTCGAACCCCGACCTGGTCTGACCCAAGACTTGAAAATGGGTAGTTACTGCTCTTTCGCCAAGCACTCGGCATTACGAAATGATAGTCAAAGTTATTCGGATATCCAACCAAGGTAGGATCATCCCATTATATAGAAACATATGTAAACTTACCTGGTTTACAAATTCTCCTATTTTTCAATTTCAAATGTGGGTATTCGAGAACCACTGGTGTTATAGTAGTTTGACTAGTATTAGCATGGCTAATGACACGTGAACCTACCACTTGGTTGATTCAATACCTATCCAAGGAAAAAAGTAATCACTAATGTACAGTGTATGATAATTTCACTTCCAGGTCGTAATCTGTTGTTTGTCAGTTTACTTACCAAAAATAGTACTTACCACTTGCCTTCGTGTACTCCGGTTACCTCCACCATCCAACAACTGACCTCGAAATAATTAAAAAAAATCTCATCTTGAGAGAGAGAGAGAGAGAGAGAGAGAGAGAGAGAGAGCTTAAATGAGTCATTATTGAGAGAGAGAGAGAGAGAGAGAGAGAGAGAGAGAGAGAGAGAGAGAGAGAGAGAGAGAAATAATTAATTATCTAAAAATATTGAAATGAAATATTGATATAGATGCAAGATCAGTTTTCATCGCTTTTTACGGTTTGTAACTTTATTTAACAGCTGGTAAAGATGTAAAATAAGTATTCCAGGATAAACAAGAATACATTAATAAATATATAATGTTAAAGTTTTATATGGTTCGTATAATCTTTTCACCTATGTATGAAAATACGTTGTGTCAAGTTAGATTAATTAACGACGTATTTGTGTGTGTGTGTGTGTGTGTCTCTCGAATTTTTGTTCAAACTGAAGCACGTTGTTTAAAACTGTCGATCAAAAAAAAAAATAATTGCAAATTATTCTTATAACATGTATTAAAAGTAAGCTTATATTATAAGGTTATTGAACTGATATTTTAAAATTTTGTTTCGAGTTGACTAGACATTAAAATGAGCTTGCGAGTGCAAATTTCGATGGATTCGGGAGACCTCGAACCGGAACAAAGTTTTTCTGCAAATATCGATATAATGCACGATATATAGTTTTATTTCTATGTGAAACTCAAATTGCTATATAAAAAATATTAATTAAACTTATCAAACTTCGAAGAACTTGGTCCAGTTGTACAACTAAAAAAAAACTAGCATCTTGCGGCAATAAAGAGAAGCTTTACATACCATTTAGATTCTTTTGAACGTTATCAGTTAATGCATTCAAAAAGTGGTATTCAATGTTAATAATGAAGTTTAAAAAAACAATATTTGACAACAGTGTTTTTTCGGAAAAATGAGACTTTAAGCACACGCTTTATAAAAAGTACAGCAAAGGGATTAACAATCGGAATAACAAAATTCGGGTTTTTAAGGTCAGTGATTTTTTGCGGGCACTTCGGTTTTCTTTACTTTCCCTGATACGACTGCCTCGACGTAACTAGCGTATTCTTGTTTGCGGTGTCAAACACAATTTATCTACCACCAATATAAAAAGCATATCCAGTGCCATGTTTCATAAGGAGAAGAGTCAATTGGTGTTTAGTTATTATAAGCTTAAAATTTCTATATTCAATAATGTATTGGTGTGTCTGAAGGTGTTTAACGTCACATCAGAAATTCTTTAGCTAACAGTGGCGAGAGAAGTTTACAAACGAACCTCAAAGATTGTTAATTTGGTGCGTTAGTTGTTTTTTGTTAGTTGCAAGTATCCCTATGTTATGCGTTAAGTTTTTTGTGCTGGTATTCCTTTTTTTCGTTGTATTTGTAAACATTTGTAGCAACCTTTTACGTGTTAAAGCACTCGCCGCAATATCGCAGATTGCGAACAGCTTAGTTGGTTATTCAGGTACTAAACCAGCCAGTAAAGGCCTAAGATAACCATTTGCTACTTGCATGGTACCGGGTTCAAACCTGCAGAGATAAATCGTCTTGGGTTTGACGACGCCTAAGTCTCTTGGTCTTAGTAGTGTCTACAATGTGTGTCATGGATTCGAACCCCGACCGAGTCTGACCCAAAACTTGAAAATGGGTAAGTTAGTGTTCTTTCGCCATGCACTTGGCATTACGAAATGAAAGCCACGGTTCTTTTGGATGAGAACTTAAAATGAACGAGGTTCTGTGTCACGGTAGGCGTGGCACGATAAAGAACCCTTCTTTATAATGCTGTCATGTGCTACTTTTGAATGAATTATTTCATAAAAATTCAAATGCAGCACATGACAATGACATCAACGCAACCGCGGTACAGGCAGAATTTCTGCACTTTCGCCTAAAGTTGGCGACGTCTCGATATAAATGAAATATTTTTGACTGGTAGGTTAAACACCATTCCTCAATTCTATAATTTGTATATGAAGAATAAATAGGGAGAAAATAATGGTTAAAAATGTATTATAAAGACTAGTATTTGTCACTTATATCGAGATTTACTGCCTCTATGCAGTCTTTGTGTCTTTCTCTGAAACATGATAATGATTTATTTGCGATAGAGGCATTGGGCAAGGTCCAGCCCATATTTGAAGCAGCTTATATTATCTTCATTATCTTATCTGTCCTAACAGTATCATTGTAAAAAACATGGCGAGTTTAGATAATAAAAATCATAAAGACAAATAATAGGTCAACAGACTGTGTTTATTTTATATTAGAAGTTATCACAATTTAGAGAGATTAATTTTTCATCTTAAGTAGAACTGCTATATTATTAGTAACAGAGTAAATCTTAACACCAATGCCATGTGCTGATTTTGAATGCATTATTTTAATAAAAATTCAAAATCAGCACATGACACCAATCATTAAACCATACACGTTTCCAAGTTATCTAAAATGAGGTCGAATGTACATGTACATTGACAAAAAATAAAATACAATACGCATAAACGAAACAGCATATTAGCAAGAACTACCACAAATGCACAGATAAACAAAACCAAAAAAGACGCGATATCACTTTTACAACAACAACAACGACAACGACAACAACAAAAAATAATATAAATAAATGAATAACTAACTAACTAACTAAATTAATAAATAAATACATAAATAATTTTAAAATAATAAATAAATAGAATAATAAATTTTAAAAAGTCAAAACACCAGATCGATAGCTTATGGTAAAAACAGCAAATGTGATAATATGAGAAAAACAACAATAGACTCATATCATAAATGCAAAAGCACACATGCAAAACAACAAAAATGCAACATCAAATTTACTCTAAGAACAACAAAAATACAATTTCTAGTTAGCAAAAAGATAAGATATGATAGCAAGACTGAACATCAATAATGCGATATGAATTTGTCAAAACTAGAATGTATACTTGCGTGCAAGTATATGTTTGCGTATCAGCTATCTGAAGTGGTGCTCTAAATAGCGGAGGAAATTCCAAGAAAGAACATTCTAGAAATAACTCATTGGAATTCCGTGGTTTTAACCGGATTTCTCCGAAGTCCTTCCGAATTCCGAAAAACGGTGAGGAAGCGACCTCCCCATGATCAATCTCTACTAGTTGACAAAATTTAAAACCTGATCGGATAAGAAACGAAGAAGGAGATACTTCTTACCTAAGGTAAGTCAGAGAGATCATAATTTTGTTTCTTTTGTTTGCCATTTTAGCTCCATTATCATCAAGTCAGTAACTCAAGTTATGGCAACTTTTCTCCTTTCTTCTTTCACCTTTGTATCATCATTTTTATTCAGAAATTTAATCAATACTCATTATTATTGTACACATTTGCTTATTTATTGAAAACAAAATCCATCTAATTAAAATCGTTGTAAACAAGGATATTATCACCACATTGTCAAACATAAATAAAGTACACACACATTAATAATTAACCATTAAACGGGTATATATAAATGCTATGTAGTTCACTTAATTTTCAAGACGTAATTTTCGTGAATATTTTGTGATATTCAATGTAATTATTTCAAAATCTCTCTCCTCTTTTTTTTTTTTTTTTTTTTTTTTTTTTTTTATATAAATTTTTAAAGGTTTTTTTTTTACACTAGTTAATTTAGATATGCTTCAAAATATTTTCTTATTATTGTTCTTCTACTTAGAAAGTGTAGAAATATAGAAAATTTGAAAAACCAACCCATAAAGAAGGCAATGCTAGTTCAGTGTCAAGCCTCGGGATAGACAAGAGCTTTATTGAATAATAATAATAATAATAATAATAATAATAATAATAATAATGATAATAATAATAATAATAAATAAATAAATAAATAAATACATAAATAAATAAATGGTACGCAATAAAAAGAAATAATAGATTGTTAAACTTTGTGTGCTTAACTTCAATACATGTAAATTTTATTTAAGCATCTACATGTGCAGCGCTCGAGGGTTAATTCTGATATATTGGTAACAGCTGTTTATAATTTTTGTCCAGTTAAAATTTTACTTATTTTTTAAGTTTAAGAGATGGGTTTTTTATTTAAATCAATTA
The DNA here is from genome assembly GCA_029721355.1 of Tegillarca granosa. Lineage (NCBI taxonomy): Eukaryota > Metazoa > Mollusca > Bivalvia > Arcoida > Arcidae > Tegillarca > Tegillarca granosa. Next base: position 41,876,633 of record CM056603.1, on the reverse strand, counting down.
TAAATTAATGTCGAAAATGCTGACTGATGCCGAAAAATGACGAAAAATGGCGACTGCTGCCTAAAATGACGAAAAATGCTGACTGATGCCGAAAAAAGACAAAAAAAGCTGTATCTGTTTTATTTTGAGACCAGAATTGAAATGAAACAACGTTTTAACATTCTGTAGACAATTTTTACAGTTCCATTATGTGGGCACAGCCCAGCGTTAACTGAGTTGAGTTGAGCAATGGGGTTTTAGGACAAGTCAAGGTTCTTTTGCTGATAACGAGGCGGTCAGTTCTGGGATGGTGGAGAAAACAAGAGTGCTTATAGAAAACCACCGACCTTTGGTAAGAGAACCGACAAACTCTCACACTAGGATCGCCTGGTTTACATTGGAACCTTAGTGGTCCGGCGTAAACTAACTTTTTAACTTTTGACTATAGAACAAAATTAAGTTCGTTTTTATCCAATGAAAGTATTTCTTTTAATCGCAAAACTTACTGAAAGATAACAATGGTTAATGGTCATCGCAAACATAAATAAAACAATAATTAGGGAAGATTTGTATTTAAGATTATTTAAATATTAAATCAGTCTTTCTGATCTAACTTTGAGATACTGAAAAAATGTGTTTTAAAAGAAATTGTGACAAACTATTAAATGCGTCTTGGGAGAAACCTTGACATACCGTGTAAAAAGTATTGGATAAAGTTTGAAAGACTGTAAAAATTAGTTTGAGATAAACTTTGACATTACGTAAAAAGTATTTTGCGAGAAACTTTGAACTACTTTAAAAATGTGTTTTAAAAGAAACTTTGACATACTGTTAAATGTGTTTTGAGAGAAACTTTGACATACTATAAAAATTATTTTGAGAGAAACTTTGACATACTATAAAAATTATTTTGAGAGAAACTTTGACATACTATAAAAATTATTTTGAGAGAAACTTTGACATACTATAAAATTATTTTGAGAGAAACTTTGACATACTATAAAATTATTTTGAGAGAAACTTTGACATACTATAAAAATTATTTTGAGAGAAACTTTGACATACTATAAAATTATTTTGAGAGAAACTTTGACATACTATAAAATTATTTTGAGAGAAACTTTGACATACTATAAAATTATTTTGAGAGAAACTTTGACATACTATAAAAATTATTTTGAGTTAAACTTTTACATATTATAGAGTGTTTAAGAAAAAAAAAACAACGATTCCTTAAATATGGAGTTCAGTCTTTTTGCCCGGGTGGTCTAAAGCGCGTTGACGGATCAGAGCGCCTAAAATCGAACCCTAGTAAGAGGGACTTCAGTAGAGAGACTTTGGCAGTTAGCTTTTTGAATAGTTTTGGTTTTGTCCGGGTGCTCCGGTTTTCTCAAAGATTTTTCGATATATATAAAATGGCAATGTAATCAAACAGTTTTAAATCAGGACAAGCTTGTATTTGAGCATTTTAAATATGGTTGGATTTCGGTGACCGAGTGGTCTAAAGCGCGATCTTATCTAAGCTCTTGACACGCCTTTGGTGTGTGTAGATATAGTATATATATATATATATATATATATATATATATATATATATATATATATATATATATATATATATATATATATATGTTATATAGATATAACAAAGTTTATCAGATCGCTTGTCGAAGGTCAAAGGTTGCTCCAGTTTCCTCCACCATCTAAGCGATGTAAGTAAAATAACCTTGACAGGGCCCCTGTCTCACAGTCATTCACTCAATTGAGTGTACACTCAACTCAAATATTTTAATTTTTCTCTCATCATTATTTTTAAAATTGTAAGATTGTTTGAGACAATGTTTTGTTTTGTTCAACAAACCTACACTAAAAAAATCTAAATATCACATTTTTTTCAATTGTAACAGTGTGATGTCTTATAAATTGACATTGAAATATTCCCAAATTTGGGTTGAGTGTATACTCAGTTGAGTGAATGATTGTACAACTGGGGCCGGATCGTTAAACACCATTACTCATCTCCGCACTTACAACATGGCGTTTCGATCAATCAGACTTACATTTTGATCTGAACCAGCTTGTTGCTCTATTAACTAAATGCATTGACATGACGTAGAGTTTTGGACCTATTTGTAACACGTGTTTGTGAAAAATTATTTATCCATGCTATAATATGTAAATCAGACGCGAAAGAGCGGATATAGAGATGCTTGTGATTGTGTTTTGATATTTAACATACAATAAAAGTGGTTTTAAAGAGATTTTGAATACTATAAAAATGTATTTTTAGAGAATGTTTAACATACAAAAAGTGTTTGGGATAAATGTATTTTGAGAAAAACTTTGACATTCTACAAAAAAAGTGTTTTGGATAAAGTTTGACATACTATAAAAGGTATTTTTAGAGAAACTTTGACATACTGTAAAAATTATTTTGAGAAAAACTTTGACATACTATTAAAATGTTGTTTTTGGAAAGAACAAGACTATAAAGAGCGTTTAAGGGAAAATTTTTAAAAAATCCCCTCCGAGTTTTTTTCTAAATCTAGAAGCTTAATCATTGTACGAACTTATTTTCATGAATAAAAGCATGAACAGTGAAATTTAACATAAAAGGGGTTTAATTACGTCAAATTGGATAAATTTCATAAAAAATAAATCAAAAAACGATTTTTTATACAAATTCACAAAAAATTATTTTGAAATAAAAGTGATTTATGTGAAACATTGTGACAATTGATCGCCGATCCCGATATTAACAGTGGACAAATAATGTTAGTTCAGCAAAGTATCACGTTTATTCCAATAATGTTTGTTCGCAATTATCCAAAAATAACGTTATTCTCGTTGGAAGACGTTAATTTTCGCGAGATCATATACACGAGAATCTTAGCTCCGCACAAAAATTGGCGTTTCTATCTGATAAATAGTTCCAACCATCAGTAAACACTTAATGTAACAATTTGAGACAGTATTGCTGTAATTTAATTTAAGTTCTCTGCTACTTACGACCAGAGGTTAAAAGGTCATGAATTTCGTTAAGTTTCCTCTCAACAGTATTCAACCTTAGTTCCATAGAAAATAAATTATTTTCAATTTTTCCCTGCCCAGAAGTGTTTTTATCCACAACATCGCTGATTTTATTTACCGAATGCGCCACATCAACAATACTAACGGCATCATCTCCTATATGATCCATATCTTCTTTACATACTTTCATTTCTTTTAACGCTTGCTTCAGTTTATCATCATATTTCCTAATTTCGGATTTGAATTCGTTTCCATACCGTTTCAGTATCCAGATCCGGATAATAGCTTTGATAGCGTTTGATGCCGCCGTTTTCTTCCGGTATTCAATCTGCATTCTGGATACAAAATTGAAGACATATACTTCTTTTCTGGACTGTTGGAGCTTTTTAGATATAATAACAACTAACAGAGCGGTAGTGACCACGCCCATTGCTCCAGTACAGATGGATATGTATCGCCCACAATAACTTCTGGGGGTTTTGTCCCCATAACCGACAGTTAAGAATGTAATGGCTACCAACCACATCGTTTCTAAATAGTTGATGTTACGATTTCCGGGTTCATAATAACGCTCACACGCTCTCATTGCCCAACTATTTACTAAAAATGTTGTCGCCATTACTAGAACCAACAATTGCATCGGGTAATTTGTCATAGCGGCTTTAAAAACAAACATGGTATTTATTTTAACTTTGCTCAGAGCTCCAATACTATTGGTTGAAGTATCGGTCAGCAACCGGCTATGAGCCACAGCGAATTTCCCAACTAGATACAACCTACATGTCATTAAAATGGAAAGAACTGCGTCGATACTTACTTCGTGAACTTTTCCTTCAGGAGATACATATATACTGTTAAAGTTCCCAGGGAACGGATGAAGACAACAAACAGTAAGTTCGGCCATTAAGGCAACCCAGTTCCATGTAGACATTACGGAGGTCCAGTGCTTGACACCAGCGTCTAGCGCTCGAATCTGTGCTCCGACGTAATAATTCACAAATATCATAACTAACAATAAAATTGTCGAGGCCAATATAAGACTTTTCAATGTCAAGGACACAACACTCGTTTTTTCGATACCATGAACAATAAATAATTCCGTTTCTATCATCATAATTATTATACCTATCATAGCAAGAAGAAACACGACATCAACGATCCATCTCCGTCGCTGGATTAGTTTCTTCCTTAAGTTTAACCTTTGACCCAGGGTCATCTTATACTCTCCGTTACCGTTACTTTCGGGACTTTTTGTGTTACTTCCGGCTCCGCCATTTTGAATCTCAGACGAGGCAGGATGTTTATTTCCCATGTATCGCATTTTGTCTTTAAGGTCAAGGACGAGAGGAGTTTTGGGATTGTCAAATTCGGTCATTTCCATGCTGAAATTACAAAGCTTCATTACTGTTTGGTTTGTAAATTATATATACAAGTATGTTATGAAACATCAGTTTTATGCCACACATTGTGGAAAACAAATAGGGATTCAATGATATTACAAATATAAAGTTTTGATATCATTGTCGAACGGTACGTGAATCTAGTCATACTTTTGTAATATTGTGTTGTAAAGTCACACATTGTATAAAGCTAGTTAGATATAATAATGCAAAAATTGTATTAGGATGATGGGCAAAAATATAAATATCTAGTAATAATTTTTGTGCATGTTCTAATGTCACACATTATATAGAGAGAATATATAAACTGAATATACACTGTAGTTTTAAATTTTGTTTTATTTAAAGCTTAAATAAAAATAAAGAAATAAAGTCGGGGTTTTCAAAAATTAAAAGCAAGGTTTTCTTTTTTCATTTTTTAATAAAAAAACTTGACTTTTTCTCATCTTGTAATGTGAGATATATTAGGAGCCAAGTGATTTAGGGGGGCTTAAAAGGTACCATAAACATATAACGATTTTAGCGTTATTTTATCCAATCAGTAAAAGTGGACACTGTTCAAATGAGATCATACTGTTGTAATTAAAGTTTTTTTTTGTTTTGCAATAATGATTTTTTAAATATCGATAATAACATAAATCTTAAATTGAGTTCATAGCCAAACAGCAATTTTATTACATTGAAGATCGTTCTCTAGTGCAAAGATTTTTAACTCGCCAGAATTTATCTCATATTGGTATATTCCATAAATTCGTAGTAAAATGATGATTAAACTGCCATTAAATTTCAAATGACTTCTGTGTTATCATAGTTATTTTAATATTTAACCTCTTTTAAAACAACAATTATTTAATACAAAAACGAAATTCAGTTTATAATTGTTAATGCAATTGTATATTTATTTGTACTTACTGGCAACATCACTTGTGAACAGCATATTATTGTGGATATATACATCATAAAATCAGCTCATTCTTGCCAGTTTAATTGAAAATCTGTGTTCACCAAACAGTAGCATAAAGTTTTACATTAAATCGATTATGTGGCACATGAATGAATACAATTTAATCTTAATGTCCAGCCCTGGAGCTATTTATCACAAAAAATTACAAATTAATCATGTTTAGCTTAAAAAAAATGAAGAAATATAAATCTAAATCTTAATTTTATAATTAATTATTGTTTTATATGACTTACCAGAACATTTACACGGTTAAAACATTCCTTCTGAAACATACTTGACTGACTTGTGTAAAAAATCAAACTTTAATAATATGTACAGAACATTGTTGAGTGTTTGCTATCGTATAATTCTGTAAGGCCCTGTAAGGGTATATGCAAAAAAACATCTGTACATGCAAAGCGATAAAGTCTTTTATCACATGACGATTAAACATTTGTAGACCGAAATGGGTTAAATTTTGGAAAGTACTAATTCTAAAAGGTTCGCTTCTAGTTCATGAAGAACTACGCGTGATTTGCTTCAAGCAGTGTTTTGTCGATTTAAATCAATGATATTTGAATTCATGAATTTAAAAAAAAAAAAAGAATAATAGTCGGGTACGAACTGCAGTTGTTGAATTGTCAATACAAGTTCACATGTATAACTCCAAATAAAAATTATTTTTACCATGAAATCAACAAGTGTCTATTAAAAGCATACATAAAATTTTCCAATAAATAAATTTCCCTTTGTCGCCTAATTTGAAACATCTGTTGCATCAAGGATAACGAATGACGATTATTTCTCATAATCTATCGTCTATTCTATTAATACTTATAGATTTTTTCGATCGAAAAAATTTATAATATAAATTTCTTGTGATAAAAAACCACATTTGTACCCAAAACATTTTACATATAAATATATTTGTTTGTCTGAGTGCGTCATAAAATATTGTCAATACAAGCTTTAAAAGATTTAAAGAATTTTTTTCAGATATTTAATAATGTGATTTTGTTTTTGTTTAACAAATAGATCCAGTATTTGTGTTTGTTTGAAACCTTGTCGTATCTGACATCTGTGCATTTAGCGTCATCGTGTTTCAGCGGTTAATTGTTCTCAAAATCAATGCTTATTTTTAAGTGAAAATTTGTACAAAATGTCATAACATTTTTGTAAAGAAATCAAGTCAATGTAATTAATGCATTTATGCAATAAGTTTGTCTGATTATTACAGATTTGAATCAAAAAAAGTTCTGAAATTGATTTGATGAACAAAATAAAAGATAATAACATAGTATCCACCAAATTGTCTGTCTCTACGCATGATTACTACCCAGTCCCTGCATCTGATATATTCTGCACACATCTTAAAGTAAATGTCTATTTCATTCTTAAATTTGACTTTGCACGTGAGCGGTGTAGCTAGCTAGACAGGAGGGACTTACCCATCCGCAACACTCGGCTTTAATTCCTTGGTGGCATTTCACGTGTTTAACTAACTTGGCCAGTTTTTCAAAGTTATAACTTGTTTATTCTTCTTCTTCTTATTATTATTATTATATTTTTTTTTGGGGGGGGGGGATTGTGATTTGAACATTGACTGGTTTGTGTTTTATTTATTTATAGCTCGTCCCCTGTTTCATTGGAGATGGTCATCTATTCAGTCAATTTGCGATCTTAATATACCAGAACCACAGCTTATAACTTTATCCAGATAGCTTACAATTTCTGGTTTTAATGGAGAGGCTCATCTAGTCAGTCATTATATCGTTTCAATACAAACTAGACGCTCCCTAACGTTTAAAATTCAACATAATCATAGACGAATAAAACAAATACATGTCCTGAAGTTTATCTAAATTCTTCTGTTTAACTGAGGAGAGTTTGTACAAAAACGCTTCAGTTATTACGACCGTTGTATAGGACTTAATAAATGTAATGAATGAAGTAAAATGCGGTTTGAAAATTTATAAAAAAGATAAAATTTAAGTGTTAAATTTTCGATTATGAACGTCAGAGCTGACCGTTTAGGAAAACATTTACGTACGTTTTTTGACCAACGTCATGTATACGAAAAATTTGCATAATTGCAAATTTGCTGTGAAATTATTATTGAAAATGTCAAAAGTGAATAAAATAGCATCAAACTAAAGCACTGCCGGTTTTGATAATGATTTTAATGTTATTTTGACTTTGTGTTAAATTAATCAAACTTCAAACAACTGGTCCCTAAATTTAAGTGAAAGTTTTTTGACTGGGGCGTAAAACAATATTTTTCAACTCAAATTTTATGTCAACATTTTAAATTAACTTTTAATTGTGCCTAAAATTATAACCACACATCTCGATAATTTTGACGTTACATTTAAGTTTGGAGTTTTATAATCAGTGTTAACATCAAATAATTGTCTTTTTATTAAGTTTTTTTAATGAAATATTACTGTTTTTTTTAATTTTTGCGTTTTAATCTTGTCATTAACAGATTGTTTAATTCTTATTTGAAATTACTTTTTAAAATATTGTTGTTGTAATGCTGTTTAACGTCACATCAGCAATGTTTCAGCTATTTAATGAAAGCAAGGTTATAAATCTTATAATCACGTGGTATGGAACAATTCACAATGTCTGAAGCAGCGGTCAACATTGCCATGGGATTTTGCAATGTTTACCACTAGACACGGAAACTTACGACCGTCCATCACGGAAACTACCGAGTAATCCTACTTAAGATTACGTAAGCTATAGACCAGTAACTTTTGGTGTTCTGTATCAGATGCAATTTTAGGCATTTTAAACAGGCTTTGTCAGACTTAAAGGTAAAAGAAATCGCTTTTTGTTCGGAATAATAAAATAAACAGTGTCCTTGGTTGAGGGAATTATGGAGAATTGTCTCTCCTTTGGAGCTTTATCTCGCTCGCCTGTTTGCTCGGGAGATAATGTTCTCTCTGGAAGACAATCCTCCATAAGTCCCTCAAACAAGGGAACTATTTATTTATTGGATTAATGTAAGAACAAGGTCATGTATGTGCGAGATGTGCAAGTTTGTATTATAGTTTCTTTGCACTAGTGCGCACTCAGGGCATTTTTTTGACAAGGTATTAAATCACCGAGTCAGTATGCCACAGATAAGCATACCACTTCCCAAGTCCATTATCCTAGCACCGGGTAAACTAGTCGATACTCTATCCTCGTAATACCGAACGCCTGGGGAGGAAGCACTAGATGAAATTTTAAAGTATTATTTATGACCAATTCGGGGTTCGAATCAATGACCTCTCCGCTCTCGAGGTGGACACTATTACTGAGTTACTTAGTCGGTATATTAAAATGATGTGAAATAATAAAAACATATATACATCTTTATATGGACTATTGGTTGTAAAATAAGTTAGGTAACTGGGACTTATTAATAGTACTATAACCTAAACCTTGATTTATTCCCAGTGCCCAAGTGAAAAAATAAAAAAATATTCTTTTCTGTTTAACTGTTTATTATTACGTGGATTGTTCTGTATTCATAGATGTACTTGCTGTTGTTTCCAAGTACGTTTCAAAATGACAAATTTCATTCTTTTGCGTGAAAACGTTTTTAAAGCTTTGACAGTTTCGTTGGCAAGATTAATTGAGTCAGTCGTTTGCGTTTCAGGATAGAATAAATTACAAAATAAATTACAGCAGAAATCATACCAGATGTATGATGCGTATAGGACCAAGGAAGCCGAATGATAGATAGCCTCCTTTCTCAAAGTCGCTTACAAGACAAATTCTAAAGTGAAATCGATCCGCTTACCGAACGACGCCTGTCATGGTAATCTAATTTGTTTCATTATTAAATGACCGCATTGATCAAAGCTTCGATGCTTTGACCAGACATCGATCAAATCTTGCCTAGAATATAAATTTAAGGTCCCTTCCAAAGTACCCCTGACTTTCATTTCTAAATGCCGAGTGCTTGGGGAGAGAACAATCACTACCAATTACCATGTCTTTGTAAGACCCGGCCGGGGTTCGAACCCCGACCTCCAACATACGAAGCGAACATTCTTCCACTTAGCTACCATAGAGGTACTTGCCTGGAATAGCTATACTCTGTAGTACAATAAAACAATTGGAGTTATTCCCCTTTCCACAATGGTACCATTAAAAGTTGTGATATAAATTTATAATTTTATAATAATCATGTTTATTGAATGTTTTATTTAGGCTTTATTAAGATAACGACTGGTGGGTTTGGATATCTACATGTACACGCTTAGCAGCTTTTTTCAGTCTTGTTTTAAACATAAACTTAATTAAGTTAAATAATTTCAAAAACAACAGAACAAAATAAATAATTTGGGTCAACATTTTAATTTTTCTCATTCAGAAATAACAATGCGACATTTAATTGTGATTATAGATATAAATCATTAGTCAAGCTTTTGTATAGTTTCTTACCATTAGCGGCGATCCATCTTTCGCCTTCATCACCTCTTTTAACTCGTGAAAAAATTCTTATGTGTAAAATAATACACAACACATCGCTTCTAGAATTTTTTTTGGGTAAAATACCAAAGATCTTATCAGAAAAAAAAAAAAAAAAAAAAAAAAAAAAAAAAAAAAGTTTGTGTTCGGGCATAAATAGGAGCGAATGATTTGACAAGGTACTCAAGTATGGTAATATTTATTTTTTTTCAAAATACAGAAATTATCGTTAGTTATGACAATAAGCTCGAAAATTGTAATGCCGTCAACTCAAATTGACGGTCATACCATAGGAGTAACTGTGTTTATGACAATCAATAATGCCTATTTTCATAGAATATTCAATAAACTTTAGCTAAGAAAACCCTCAGTCTCTTCATGATGCCAAATTGTAACTTAAAATTGCTATGCACAATCTCATCTGCCTTAAGATATTTCTGTTAAAGCAAAAATGTTGTAGAAACAGAGATTTTACATGTCAAAAACAGCGATATGTATAACAACCTGGACTAATTTCTATGATGACGTGTGATGTCATATACGCGAAATAATCCGCTACTCGTTTGGTTTTCAACATAAGAAATCCCCATAACGGCATCATTTTGCTCTGTGCACATTTATTTGATGGATGTGCATAACTGGTAACCATGACATCTCGGCTGAAGTAAGTTAAAATACCAAACTTTATTTCAGTCCATTGGATTTGTTATGAAAAATATGCATTTTTCACAGTCAAAAACACATTGGCTTCAATAGAAACCCCAATGCCTTTCTTTATAGCATTTATACAGAGGTAAAGTGAGGCATGGGGCGATAACTCTGGATGTATATTCTCACTGAAAACGGAAATGAATTAAGACAACAATGTTGATAAGTGCTTTAAAATTGCACGTGTTTGTTTTTATGATCTGATACAGATTATCATATCTGCATATTAATGCATAATTTATTACATTAATCAGACTCGTGCGTTTTCATCAAGATAAAACAATATAAATACAAACTTTTACTTTTTTAAGATGTCCAAAATCACTTTAACAGATTTAAAAAGAAACTATGACATATTTCAAATTAAAAAAAATACACAACCGTTATTTCCAGACTGTTCAGTAAAGTTTATTTTTTTGGTATAAAAGACATGAGACAAAACACGTGAAACCATAGTCTGAAATGCCAAAATGTATTTGCAGTAATGGGATTTCTACGACTGCTGGCCACAATTTCAAAAGATTTTTTTAAGCTTAAGGGTAGGGGCGCAAGGGGAATTGTTCTCCAAGGAACACATAATGCTCTTCTTAATCAAGAGCATTTATTTGCTTCACTTTACCAATACCGTCAACAATATACTAAATCATCTAACAGCATTCTTATTTGCGTTACTAATGCAGTTAGAAGTGATAACAGCCCTTGACGACAATATTTGAAAGAACGTCGTAATAAATTATTTCTAAACTAAATGTTTCAGGTTATGACCATTTGCGAATTCAGTTGAAAGGATTTTGCCTAATTAATTGTGGAGCAGAGTATACTGCAATGCCTCATGGCGGCTGTTTAGAAAGTGTAATTTGTTAAAATACGAATGATAAATCATTCGCTTATCTTAGCTCAGATATATTATATTAAGTATATTATATTGAATTCTGGATCGACTATTACAAAGTTTCAACTCTGATGACCACAGATTTAAACGATTAATGTCAAAACATTTTTAATCATCATATGATCGAGAATAATTAGGGATATATAGGAAAGAACTGTAATATACAGTATTATATCATATTAGAAGAATTAAGGGATGTTTTGGATGTCTACTTTAAGCATTTGTTTTTAATTTAAAGAAAACTTATTGTTGTCTTGAAGGAAGATTGAGTACTTTCACTTGTGTTAACATCAGATCGTTATGCATTAATATTTCCACTTGCAAGGATATTGATGGCTTTTTAATCTGACGAATAACAATTAAATTTAATTTTGATTTTAAGTTACCAGAATTGCACGATAATATACCTAATGACAGGAACAAGAATTAACATTTAAAGTCTGTTAAAGTACATTGGAACCGAGATGAAAATTATATATGAAACGTAAAACATTGTCTGTATTGCGACAAAGATAAGAAAATTGATTCATGGAATCAGATGATAACAAAAAAAGATTATATATATAAGGATGTTTGATATCTGAGTTTGTTTGTAAGACAATTGCTTATTACTTTATTACCTTTGCTACCAATGGAATCGCTAGAAAACTGGCAAATAATTTTTATATTTGACTACATTACAATTGTAATTCTGGGGCTTATTTTACCTACAAATCTCGTATTTAGGTAAACATACATCAAATATATAGCAACAAACGATGTACTTTCTCGTTGGTTACAGTACCATGAAGTCCGCCATTATTGTAAAATTACGTGACGTGACGTCACTTCCTGGTATGACGTCAGCTTATTATTTAACGTAATTAGAAAGACTTATCAGACCCGGGTTGACATATTTAAAACATTCAATTTACTTAACTTTAAATAAAGTTTTTAAACAGAAGAAACTGGATGACGTCACACATATTGATTTTGAACTATAATATAATGTATTGATAACGACAAAGCTGACATACTTCCTAATTTGCATTAATATTTTTAACAGTTAAAAATGTTTTGAAACAACTCTTTTGCCAAACACTGCATATTTTCATATAAAAACTTAATTAACTATCAATGTTAATTGGAAATGTCAAAACAGTTAGTTTTTATTAATATTGGTTTTAATTTGATATAATGACATCATAGGAATAACAAATGTGAATTATAAATAAAACAATAATCAATGGGAAAAACAACAACTTTCAATAGATTAAGTCTCTTGCAGATAATATATATAAGTTATATATGTAATTACACGTAACAAACTATATATCCATAATCTTCCTTTCTTAGTTTAACAGAGAAAACAACTTATAACAGGAAAATTGCAACAGGACATTATCATACCAATATAGTTAAAATCAACAATTGTTTGCTCTCTCTCTCTCTCTCTCTCTCTCTCTCTCTCTCTCTCTCTCTCTCTCACACACACACACACACACACACACACACAGAGAAAATGTGTTACAACACAGCCCTCTTGCATGATACCAATATAGTTACAATCAACAATTGTTTGCACCCTCTCTCTCTCTCTCTCTCTCTCTCTCTCTTAGTTTGACATATATAACTTTTAGCAACAAAGTCCTCTTGCATAACATTAAAATAGTTACAATTAACAACGATTTTGTATTATTAACAATATCTTATATAAACAGTGATTTTTAACACACCTTTTCTTGCATATAGTATAAACTTTGATAAATGTTTAACATTCAACAAGAACTGGTTTTGCATTTTTTTAAACATTAAAATTTTAATCTTATTTTATTTACATTTTTGAAATGCAGAAATCTATTTACATTGTTGTAATTAGCTGCTTGGACCTTTCAGACTTTTTTGTGGAACTATTATTATATTTTTATTTACATTCAGTTCAAAATTTAACACAGATTCTACTTAATGTTATACATGGTTAACTGTTTATATTTACTCCAAATCTAGTCACAGTAAGTCTCGTTTGAAGTTTTTGTGTTATAAGTAACAAGATTTAAAAGTATTTCCGTATCTGACGTCAGAGAACAGACGTTGTTAGCGGTTACGTTGAAACAATGACGGGATTTCGATTCAATGATTTTGTTCTTGACCCGAAAGTAAAATTGGTGCTGGTCACAAAACGAGACAAACAGATCTAAGGATGATAATAATTTATGCCATAATATATAACAACATTTTTGCAAAACTTTCACAATTACGAAATAGCTGTTTTGCTAAATAACGACAAATTGAATACTTAATCAGTGAGAGATTATGTTCTAACACAACATGTGAAGATTATATCAAGCAACAAATTTTAGTTTAAAAATCTCCACCCACTCAAAAATTGCTATTTCCTCAGTGAAAAATGTATATATAATACAGTTCCATGTAGCATAAACAAACATGTATTTATGATTTTTATTTTACATTTTGAAATAATTTGCATATTTATATATCATTTCTATGTTGACCTTGTGGATTTGGCGGTCTTTTGTATTATAAAATCAATAAGATATATATGCCCTTCTTTAGACGTTTCTTTAAATCTGCATAAACAATGATGCAAATATTTGAAAAATTGGAATTATATTATCTTGTAATTTAACTTTTTTGATTAAAGTTACATTTTTGGAATGGTCGTACCAAGCATTTATATTTCAATTACATCCATTGTTTAATTTGGTTAGTTTTGGATAAATATGAAAAGAAAAAATTTTTTTTAAATATTCATGAAAAATTTGTCAAATTAAAAATCTAACTACATTTATTTATTTTTTTATTTTTTTGAATTGATTAGAGGTTCAGTGAGGACAAAAAAGCAGCTATTCACGACATTACAAGTCTATCTGTCGTCTCTTTTTAAAATTATTTTGGCTTATGTTTTTATCTATAACCCTTTTCGGCCCATAGTGTCAATGATCAGGAATGATTTCTGAAATGTGCACAAACGACACATTAAAATTTAACAAGTATTTTTGTTGAATATTTCAAAATAAAATATTTATTCACAAATTTAATAACTGGCATTTTTATGGGTTTTTTTATAGTTTTTTCTCAGCGCAAAAATCTCATGTTGATCTTTGTAAGGGAAATTTTTACTGCAAATACCTTATATAAATAAATTCGTCTACATTTAATCAATCTGTGAAATTGTTTCCAATATACTGGTAAACTACTTGAAACAATTTTCACATACTTTCTTTTATTAACAAAAAGTGGTATCAGTTATCATATTATCAGATTTAAGAATTCATAACCTGGTTATATTCTGATAAAGAAGAAGTATAATATATGTTCTAAAACCATATATGTCGCCCAATACCCAAACAAATGCAGTTTATATTTTTATTAAGAGAAAATCATTGCTTACTAGTTACTCTCTTATCACCGTAACAATTGCAATCCTAATTGTACGAGATCGTAAAGATTTTTCGGCTTTCTATTTGAACCTTCTCATATATATAGTTACATGAGAGGTTGTCATTTCTATCTTTCTATTTAAACTCTAACAGAACTAGATTCAGCTTTGTTTTCATTGTTGTCCTTGGCCTTGTCTTTAAAACATTCTTTAATTTCATGAAGCTGAAAATGAATATTGGTCACCAATTTTTCAAGTGTGTCTAATCTTGTGTGTATAGTATCTTGGTCATCTTTGATATCAGACGCTATTTTACTGACCTCGTTAACTCCCTTGGAAACCTCAACCGTCCCCACTGTAAAGTCCTGCAATGCCGATTTAGTAAACTGTGACTCATTCATTGTTCTTATTGAATCTAGTAGTTTTCTTCTATGTTTAAGCACGCACCTATCATCTTTCGAAAAACCTCGGCGCCGTAGCTGCCATACCCTGAAAGACTGTTTAACAACGTCTGCTGCGGAATGTCTTCGAATTTTGTCCAAACATATTTGCTGAACAAAGGTATGGACATATTTTTCTGCCCTTGTTTGTTCTAGTTTTCTTGCTAATACTGCCACGCATAACGCCATTATACCAACGCCCATCATCCCTGTTTGTATAGCTATTACACGTCCACAAACTGTGGTTGGAACGACATCTCCGTATCCGAGGGTAAGAAATGTCACTGTCGTTAGCCACAGAGCCTGCGCATAGTAATCCTTTCCTCCAGTCGGATTGGCGTAATATTCACATAGTCTTAACGACCAGCTATCTATAAACAGGCAAGTTACAAGAATGGAGGTCAAACATAAGATTGGTTTTGTTGTCATCATAGCTTTAAAAACAAACTGTGCATTTATATTCACCTTACTCAAAGCTCCTAAACTCTGGACTGTCGTGTCCCTAAATAAACTACTGTGAACAACTAAAAACCTCATTAGAATGTACAAACGTAAGAACATTAAAATCGCTAATATGCAATTTGCAGGGACCATTTCAAAACCATAAACTACTTCTGAATTGTCGTCTGTTCGAACTACTGCCATTGGGATTTTTCCGGAACCAAATGGCAATGGATGAAACGAACAAACTACCACTTCGGCTAGTGTCTTTAGAATTACTCTATAATTCACAACTAGTCGCCAGTTATCAAGACCAGCACTTATTAAATCTAATTTTAAACCTATTGCATTATATGCTAAGACGGACGCTATTAATGCTAAAGTTGTAACGGAAACTACTGCACGGATTATAATGGAAATAGCCTCATCTGGAGTAACTACACCAGCAAATTGTAACTCTGTATCTAAAACAGCCAAAGCTATACCAATAATGCTTAACAAGAAAGACACATTTACAACACTTGTCCTTTTGCCTATAAGTTCTTTGCGCGTGCGCAACCGGAAACCCAGATTTGATTTGACCTCTTCAAATTTGCTACTTGAACTCATGATGCTGCTTTCGTGTATTAATTGTTCAGTACTGACGTATCTTGAGTATTGTCCATTAGCCTTCACAAGAGGAATACCGGGGTTTTCCATCATGGCAATGGTTTCGGAAAGTTCCTGTAATAAAACAAAAAAATATCTTTCAGAATTCATCTTATAAAACACGATATAATTCAAGTACTATCCGACAAAAAATAGCTTACCCTTCCGGAGCACCCGGCCTTACTTCCTTAATGGAAGTCCGCGTGTATAACATATTTTGCCAGTTTGCAAAGTTTTTACTTTGTTTTTTAGGGATTGTGATATGGACAAAGACTGGTATGTTTGTATTATTTTATTCATATATCTGCAAAATGGTAAAGGCAAGGCAAGGCAAGTGTATTTCAGACGTCATAAAATTTTTTAGTAGCATATTGTGCAAAAAAATTCAATGTTGTATCAAAGGCAACACGACATATTTCATGTTCAAGGTAACTTCGGGTTCAACGACAATCGCAATATTCATCAATTTAGGTAGAACATGTTGCTAACTCAGTTTTTGTGTGAAGTTTTGTGAATTTTTTTAAAACTCATATCTATAAACATAGTGTTTTACCTGCCATAAGACAAAACTTTAGACGACTTTAACCTTCCTACTTTTGATAGCTATGTGCAGTGATGCAGGTATAATACCAAAAGACGACCCTAAACTAATTCACTAATTTTTACAAACAAAGTTAATGAATTAGAACGTATGAAAATTAGAAATATGTATTCAATTATGGATAACATACAAAACATTTCAGGCAACAAATGTTCCGTTTTTTATAAATAGAAAAAAATGAAATAAAATAAATAATAATAATAATAATAATCTTCATACATCTTTACTACCTCATATTTTTAAGCTGTAGTATCTTATTTCAACCAAAAATCGAAAAATTTAAAGCTCTGCACCAATCGACTTCTTGAATCAATAATGTTTTTAAACAGCATTGTTACAATAAATTGCAATCAGTTCTACGGTACTGCTTTACCTGGTCCGTAAAAAAAACATAATCTCTTTTTCTATAAATTGATCAATAACTATTAGCCTGTTTATATAGATAATGACTTGTGATTCTTTAACATAACACACACGAACGTATAATGAAACATTGGTAAAACAATTATTACTTTAGCGACATTGATTTTATTTTTAATAATGAAACACTTATCCATAAATTTGCTTTATTTAAGAATAAAAAGATGATCTAAGATGAGTAGTTTCACATGACACAAAACACAAAATAAAAAAGAATATTAGGAACTCTGTATTTAAAAAAAACCTTTCTTTATTGTAAAATCTATATGACGTTGAAATAAAGGAAAATGTCGGCGATCTTAGATAGGAAAAAAAAGAAATAGGTTGTTAAGTTTTCGAAGTATTATGATTTAAGATATGTTTTTGAATATCAATAAAACAAACATTCCAGTCCTTATCCAAATCACATTCCTCAAAACAACGTAAAAACTTTGAAACCTGGCAAATTTAGTAAAGACGTAAACTTCCATCAAGGAAGTGAGGCCGGGTGCTCCGGAAGGGTAAGCACCTCCTGTCTAGCTAGGTACACCCGTTACGTGTAATTCAATTTTGAGAACGAAAGGAACAAAGAACAATGGTAAGTCAAACATATTCAATATAAGTTTGGATACAGTGACTACATACTTATCAACAATATTGTGATGACGGCCGTGAAACTTTTTAAGAGCCTAGGCTTGTGATATTCCAATCATGTAACATTTATATTGTAATATTACTGATTAAAACAATAATACCATTCCAAATAATCGAGAATCTCCAGATTTAGGTTATAGATTAGTCCAGGAGTAACTGTGAGAAGGGGCTAGGTATATAGCTAATAACGTAAAATTGATATCACGATCTTCAATTTGTTTGGGAATATTCATTAATTTATTCGCAATAAAATTTTGATCGTATCCGTCGGCACTCCATAGCAATTAATAAGACAATAATAGCCTTAAAATCAAACATTTATGAAAGAATGAAATACAATTTTCAAAAAATCGTAAATGAGAAAAATAAAAATAATAAAAATAAAATGAATGAATAAAAAAAGAATAAACAATTTTAAGGCCTTGAAGATTGTTTAAAAACCACGTAAAATCAATTCAAAATTTCAAGCAGAAGTAGTAATTTTGGCTCAACCGAATAAAATTTTTTTCAGTGCACTAAATATTCGCATTGATTTGTAACGCTTTTTTGTAATAAACAGTTTAACTACGGAAATCATTATCCAGGATTACTGATGCGCTAAGTAACTGTTTACGTTTACAGCAACTAAACATAATTAATTTTGATTGACAATAAACGATCATGCAAATCAATAAATCCCACTAGAATATACAACAAAATAAGTGCTTAAGGTTACATTGGCATCTATCCCAATATAAGGACAAATCCAGCCATCATTAAATTGAGTAGAAATTTCTATTATTCAAAAATTCTGATAAGATTATTCATTTTCTGTTTTACTTTAGATGAATTAAAAAAAATATATAATGTTACACTGATGATTTAAAAACAATTAAAGTACGATACAAATGTAGGTTATTCATAGTACAAAATATATTTTCTTAATTAAAACTATAACAAAACCATTAGTAGTAACGTTCCATAGACTTGATAACCAATATCGGATATAACCACGTCTTTAGTTTGAACATCACAAATTCATTATTCAAACATATCTTGTTGATTTAAACAACAAACGGTAAATCTGTATAAATATTTAAATTAACTTTTAATTTATTGACATTGTACTTTCAATGAAATATATAGTAATAAGCAGCTGCATAACTCGCACTTAGTAGTACAAAATGTTATCAAGTACTCGAGACTACAAATCGAAAGAAATAAGAAACCGAGACAAGTTGTTTACGTAAAATAGGACTAATATCTGTCAGCTACAAAATTTGAACGGACAAATGACTTTGAATAAAAGAAAAATGCAAGTGAAAAAATTGCTTTTCAATTAACAACCCAACAAAGAACCTGATACAATACAAGTAATTGTTAAAAACTTAGGGTTGTTCCATCAAGCAAAGCATTCCTTGGATAGATTTGAATTAATTTAATTTTGAATTTTTTGATCAATCATTTCAAAATGTCTGGTTTTTCTTTTATCAATCCATCAACCATTTTGACCCCTAGTGTCATTAACGAGAAATAGTTTTCCAAAATGTGCTAATATGGTACATTAAAATTTTTACAAGTATTTTTATTTGATATTAAGAAGTCAAGCAAGATAAAAGAAAAAAAGCTCTTCACGTATGAAATAACAAAATAGTTATCAGAATAGCATTAAAATATTATACGCAGTTGATACAGGAGACTCACTATCCTATTTTTGGCAACTCTTGATCCCTAACAAAGACATTTAAATAACAATTTTGAGATTGAAATATAATTAAAAAAGAGTTGTTAGTTAAATGGTAAGTAAAAAGGATAAAAAAGTTTCCCGTGACTGTATTGATTGAGCTTATTGACAGTCTCTCAGATAGTTCTTTAGCCACAAAATTGAACTTTTACTAAAATTTACAACCAAAATCTGTGTTTTTATATTTAGTTTTTTCCATATCAAATATTTAATTTTTGTCTTGTTTTGCAAAATTTTCAACCGCCTTAATTTTTTTTTTGAATTTATGTAAAACTAAGGTTTGTTCTCTCATGTAAACCATTTCTTAACTGGATATGGATATATATACTTTTGGAACTTCAGATTAATTAATTTTCAACTGTTTGGCTTTTGTTTTTTATCCATCAAACTTTTCGGTCCCTAGTGTCACTGACACTAAATGAATGAATGATTTTCCGATATGTGCACATATGGCACATCAAAAATTTAACAGATATTTGTGTTGTTTGGCTTTTTAACTATTACCATGTATTTCTTTGTGTTCTTGATTGCGTTTGTTTTCCAAGTATCAATTTTACTGTTAGAACTTTCTTCTATTGCAATCACATCTTGCTTATCTAAGCTTAGATATAAACATCTACATTTTAACATGTTACCTTTACAATTTATAGCTTATATACTTTTAAACAACTATTAAATAAGAATTTACAGTTAAAAATATCAAACTTTTTATAAAACCTATAAAACTTAATTTAATCTAAAAGAAACATTTTGTATTCTGTTTAAACAAAAATTTTATTGAAAGTTATAATTTTACACGATGTTGTTTTATGGTAACATTATAGCAGAATCGCTATATAAATCCAAAACTTTTTTTAAAATAAAGTCTAACAAATGGTAGAAAATATTTTGATTAACAAAATAACAAATGTGACATTTGCTAACGTTTTCATCCACCTAGGGTCTTATCAAGCTTACAATAACAACAAATTGTGATATATATATATTTAAATGAAAAGCATGAACAAATCATATTATTTTACTGCTATGTACAATTTTTTTCATTTTTCATTTCCGTACCAACTGTTTTTCAAATAACTGACAACGATAGTTACAACCGATAAAATGACACCTCCAATCAAGCCAGGGATAAAAAAACTTTTCATTTTTTGAGACTTTTTTTTCTTAAACCTTTTCTTGATTCATTGTTTTTTTTTTTTTTTTTTTTTTTTTGAGAATGCATTATTTGGTAATAGCTAAATGCTTAATAAAATTAACTTTATCGACCATTATTATTACGATTACGTAAGGCCTGATTGATTATGTAATTTTTTCTTTTGACCAGAACCAATTGTAAAGTAAATTTCGGAACCACAGGTTTTTATTATGCACGAATAGTTGAGTGGAGTAATATTAAGCAATTTGTTATTAACCGATTGGTATATAGACGGTGGAATTTGAAGTTACCAGAAACAACAATCAGTTTTTGGTAGGGTAACTGGACATTTTTTTCAATTTTTTTTTCAATATTCAAGAAGGATGTAAACGTAAGGACTAAAACCTATGTGACTATGACACACAGAGAACATTAAGGTTCAAAGTCAAATTTGATATAATGAAATAATGGTATACGTACCTGCAGTGCGATATACATGGTGCATGGTTCAAAGTCTGGAGAGATATCCTGCGTTATATCTTGTAAATTCATAAGCGTAGAAGATAATAACAAAAAAACCTAGTGGATATCAACCTACGTGGATATATACCTAGGTTAAATCTAGGTGGAATTAGGTATGTGTATGGATGAAAATATTCTTATATCACGTCATATACTGTAGATTAATGAGTTTGTAATGAGAATGAAATCTGATGTTTACCAAGAGGTTTCATGAAGTAGGCACAAGGAGAATTGTACAGATATCGAGAGTCATATGATCTTTATAACTTAATAAAAGATAAGCATTGATATCCAGACGGATATACAAAAATATAGTCAGAAAATATATATTGAGATGTATCATATATGGAGATCGTTTCGCATCACAATCATATGTAAAAATCTCCGTCTCCAGATAAAAAAATCTCTACTTATCTACACAAGTATCAATACAATCTAGGTAGTAAGAAATGTGACGGAATGGAACTTAAAGTACTTCATAAAATCTTGTATTAAAAAGAATGTTGTTGCATAAGCTCAACATGAGAGTTTAGTGATATTGATCATGTGATTTCTAGCAAGTTATTGCACTTCCTCAATTTAAAGAAATTAGTCCTGTTTATTCGAGATAGGTATTGCACTCATACAACATGGAAGTTTCAGGATATATATTACGTTTTCAATCACAAACGCGTACTAATATCCTGTAAAGTCTGAAAATATCCAGGAGGTAGATCCAAAACATATATCACGAGATGTCCTGGAACTTAATATGAAACCGTTTATATCAGATCCAAAGTTTCTACAGCTTATATTCACATAAATACGTCATGTTTCACATACTATGGTTCATCGAATCGACTTAAAAAACCGAACTTGCGAAAAAATGTTTTTCTAAAATTTTAAAAACTGTTTCTTTCCCTTATATATTTAAAAAATAATTGAAACAATTTAACTTTCAGCATCAAGCAATGGTTTTTATGATTGATGATGCATCCTTGATTGATATTTGTTTCATTTAGGAATAATTTGATTATCAAAACAAAGTCAGAAATTCAGTTCATTAAAAAGCTGAGGCTGTCAAAATTTACAAAATCCATTTTCATTGTTAATAAAATTCAACTTGTCCTAATATCCGAAAATCGACATTCCAGAATATTGGCGAATATCAAAAGAAGTCTGAAACAGCCAGTGATATTCACAATTAATGTTACATACGCATTATAATTCTACAGTACACATTCAGCCTACTACCAACTTCAAGTATACTCTGTAATTTTCCATCAGTTTATTTCCAAGACTGTTGGATAAATTAAAACGTTGTGGATTTAACAGAAAACACAACGCAGAACAAAATTCATTGGTAAACTTGATGCTTGAAATTCTAGCAGAGAACAATTAATTCCTTATTGCATTACAGATTGTTAAAATATTCTTGATTGATCCGTAAAACTCTTGGTTACAAATGTTTCGTTTTAAACAATCCATTGTATTTCATTCCGAATCCAATTTTCAGCATTTAAAAAAACTTGAGTTTGAAAAAAACAGAATAATATTTTTATTCGTTAGTTAAAAGCTTTTGTGATTGCATGTAAGGTTCGCCAATTTTCAAGTTAAAAAATCCACAAAAAAAAAAAACACGTTTTAAAGAAATCTTTCAATGTGTTATTCACGTTTTCATACAAGTTAAGCGTATATAAATTTAGATCGTCATTTTTAAAAGTATAATATTTATTTATCCTCTTTTATAGAAATAAAAAAAACTGTATATTACTCCGATTTCGATATCTAATTAGCCTCCATGATTATCCGGTTAATGGTGTTTAACATGATTTTTTTTCCTTTTTGAAGCTTTGAAATTACACCTGACAAGGTGAACTAATTTAATGAATACAAAACGACATCTGGCACAGCAAAATTTAAAAAGGTATTTTTGTTGAATATTTACAGATTTAGACGTTATGTTAACAGATGCCGGGGTATTACCCAACTATGATCCTAAATTCTGTATAACATTCATCTTTTATATGTTTGACTTGAAGATTATACGTATGCAAACATTCTCAGGTAAATGACAGTAGCACAAATACAGGTAAACGGTAAATGATCTCTACCAGTGACTGATACACACGATACATAAATCAATTCTAACAGCTAAAACTCTATAGATATTGAAGAGATATCACGTTTCAATTTATTTCTAATATATTTGACTTATACAGCACAAATCCATTCCATGAAATTGTATCTTAAACATTAATAACAGCAGGGGGCCAAAGCCAGCTTAACCTCAAAAACCGTTTAGTATTTGTTTTCTTTACATTTCTAGAAGTAATGGTAAACTACGGAATAGAACTGGAAAAAATGTTTTGAATTAGATTTTGATTCATTAGATATTATTAATTTAGTTGATCAACTTATATTGCAGTAAGATATATAAAATGTATTATTATAAGTTATTTCATTAATTTCTTTTAGAAAAACAAGGTCATTCGTCCATTCCCTTGTATGGTAAAATAAGGTTTCTGTTTTGATGTTCGTTTGAAGATCATTTGTTGTTATTTAAATTAATTAATTTTACCAAAAGAATACAAACCATTTTTAATCTTGGAAATGTCAGTATTTCTATTTTACCATTTAAACGTGTATTAACACAACAGAGTGCAACAACCTCTGCCAAACAAAGCAATAGGAAAACTAAGTCTTTGCGTTAAAGAAATGTTTGCTTTGCATGCCAATAAATATAATGGCATTTTATATGTCATTTTTACATACTTTGATTTATATTTGGCTTTTTTCAACTCTAACTTTGCTTCGGTTGTTCTTAACAAAACCTGTCGCTTACGACAGGCATGCCAGGTAGGTTAAGCATAAGTTTATATATTCAATACATAATGTAATGATTATAAATATCAGGTCGCTGATAAATGGGATTGATTGTTATGCTGTTTTACCTTATATCAGCATTTTTATCTGTTTGTGATCAGAATTGAATTGACACTTCATTGCTCATATACCGATTTTTTTTATTGAGGGGTGACAGTGGTAAATGGTGTTCTAACGTAGGAAAAGCTTTAAGACTAATGTTAAACCGTCAAAACTAGTTGGTCTGTACTACATAAATACTTATTTTAATTCTGGGAGTCAAATAAAGTTTCTAAAATATCACGATAACCAAGTAGAATAACTTATTCAATCAAACCATGGGTAGAAGATTTTTGATTAAGTAAACGTTTTGGTAATACAAACGTTATATTAAAACCATTCTATGGAAATTAAACAATGGACAGACAATTCTGAAGATATTAATAAAACACATACATACCAGTCCTTGTATAAATCACAATCCCAAAAACAAAGTAAAAACTTTGAAAGCTGCCAAACTTAGTAATACACGAGAACTTCCATCATGGAAGTGAGGACGTGTGCTCCGGAAAGTAAGCATCTCCTGTCTAGCTAGCTACATCCGTCAGTTTGAATACAGTGACTACATACTCATCAACAATATCATGATGAAGCCCATAAAACTTTTTAAAGGCCTTGATAAGCCTAGGCTTGCAATATTCTTGCGTCAACAATTTAATTGTAGACAGTTTGCTTTGTTGTAGCAATATAAGTCACTTTAAATGATATACCTATACTGTATGATACTAAAATATCGAAAAAAATGTCACCTTTGTTACCCTAGTAATTATTTATATCAGCAAGTTGATGATTTTTTCTGGTGATAACCTCTGTGTACAACATAAATATCAGGTCGTTGTAATACACACACACACACACACACACACACACACACACACCAGTAACAATATAAATTTACTCCCGATGTTTTCTTCTAACTTAACTTTTTACTATGATAAAAAATCTAACGTGGAAAAAAAAGAAACAGCCTAACCTCCTCCAAATTTTTATTAATTAATCAATAGTATGTAGTAAATAGAAATTTGTGAGACATTTCTAATTACAGTGATGTCAAAAATATCAGAATTTATCTATCAAATGAAGAAAAAGCTACAAAATTAAAAGAAATATTATCTATTTTGTTGTATAAAGCCGAAAAAAACTGGCAATATTTTAAATAAACGACTGACACACAGGCATAGTTTTAAACACTATGTTGTGTCCGATTTAGTGAAAACCTTGGCGGATATAGAGCTTTTGACCAGTACATTCGCTTAAGACGTCTCGACAATGTTATATAAAACAAAAACATACCAATACAAATCCATTTCCAAGATGGCATTCACATAATCTCCAAATTTGGGATAAGTTAGAGATTTGTCCAGATTTGACAAGGTTCTGTAAAAATTCTGATTCATATGAATAAAAAATAACAAATCAGCAAGCAAAACCAAAACCATTCTATCAACTAAAATAAGATTGTTATTTTCAAAAAGTGAATAATTTCCTAATAAAATACAATGAATTTTGGTAACGGACATTGCAACATATTACAAAAAACAATAACTTTATGATAGACACAAACAAGTATGTAAGCATAAAAAAATAAAAATAATAATAAATAATAATAGAAATAAAACAAAGACTAAAACAATAACAGGACAATGATACACAAAGTTGCATAATAAAATATATATTTTTGCTTTTGTCCTATTCGACTGTCCCAATTACAATGACTCCATTAGCAACAGATCCAATCAATATCAATACTGAAATAACCAATCATTATTGTTAATCTGTAACTATGTTAAAATAGAAATTACCATTTAAATTATGTTGTAATAATGAGACAACTGATAATTCCTCTTTCTCTATTGATGGCTTAAAGATGACAAAGATGTTTCTGGTCGTGTGATTTTAGTAGAAAACTAGCTCATGAACTAAATTATTATTTTATACTAACAGCAATCGACAGTAATAAATCAACATTGATGAAAACTGGATAGATATTGGAGAATTACTGTTTCTTCAATATTTACCGCTATCATATTTTTTAAAACTTCTTTTAGTTTTTTTTAGAATTTATTAATCTTGTGTATTATATTAAGAAAGTATTAAAACACGTGTCTTAAGGAAAATATATTCTCTGACAAAATCGAGTCATTGACCAAATAGATCTGACATCTATAAAGAATTTTTTTTATTTTTTCTTATTAGTATGTGCTTCTTTAAGGAGATTATAAGAAAAGCGCCCAATTTTCATTTTCACAATTTTGCTTCCCTTGATAATCGGGAGGGGTATCTAAAAACACTGGCACATAAATGTTTAAACTGATAATTTAAACCGGAGATAGTAGGCTTGCAGTTGAATAGAATGATATAGGTTTTAAAAATGTTATCAAAAATAGAAGTTACAATGTATGATTCAAGTGCTATTGATCCATGGTTTATCAATGCGTATACACCATAGGTCTTGGAATTACCACTTCATCTTGATTACTACCTTAATAAAATCTATTTTTGAATTTTATTTATAAAAATTCGAAAATAGAACACGCTTCCTCTAATTGAACCGAAATTTAAAATGGAAAATTATTTGAATTCTAGACCAAAGTTTTATATTCCACGGTCTGTGTATAGTACACAAACGATCGATCTAACACAGCTCGAACCAAAGAATTTAAACAATTCAAAAAAAAATATATTATATATTAATTAAGCGCATAGAAATGTTGTTGTTGTTTCAATCTGACAGAAGAGACATCCGTTTTCTTATTTTATGAAAATTTTTGTTCGTAATTTAAAATAGACCGAGGTATGACAATTCATGATCAAAAAATAGGAAACTAATTATCAATCTCCCACACGAAGACTAGAGCGACAATTACCTAGCCTTTATTGTCGTTTGGCTAAATTAGATGCATAGTTTGCTTTTTAAGGATGGCGATTATATTGTTAAACTATTTAATTTTAATATTTTAGTAACTGTTATTTTTTTATTTATTATTTATAATTAATTGATTTATTATTATTATTATTATTATTATTATTATTATTATTATTAGCAGTAGTAGGAGTAGTAGTAGTAGTAGTAGTAGTATTGTTGTTGTTGTTATTATTACTAAATGAAATATATAACAAATAACTGCTTAATTTTCATGTGCCATTTACGCACATTTCGGAAAATCATTCCTCATCAGTGACACTAGGGGCCGAAAAGTTTGATAGATAAAAACATAAGCCAAAAATTGAATTAATTTAAATTAATCTAAATTTCCAAAATTATATGAATCCAATTCAGCTAAAGAAATCTTTGCATGAGGGAACAGACCTTAGTGTTAAATAAATTTCAAAAATTGAGACGGCTGAAAATTTAGCTAAATGGTAGATTTTCTGATAGCACAAAGTACTGCCTACTGAGGTATGGAAACCCTGATATAAAAAAGATACGTAACTCTAAAAAGATTTACTTGTCAACAGCCATTGCAAAAAATAGATAGATAGATAAAAAATAAATAAATAAAATGAAAAAAAAGATTTTAAAACAGCCACAATAATTAATCAGCCAAACAAAACAAGAAAAGAAAGTTACATATCATAGGGACACAGAATAATAAGACTATTGACTTTGGGCAGATTCTGGAGACAATGACGACTGGTAAAATAATGGTTCTTCAGAAACCAGTGTTGATTTTTATTAGTGATTTAATCAATATGTATTATCTTGGCTTTTAATTTATTCAGGTCATTCTGCTTCAGCAGATTTTGTTTCCTCATTTGAATGTTTTTCTGTTTATAACCAAATGAAATTGCAAAAGACGTCATGGGTTAAACTAACTAGAAGACGAACTGTATCTTGATTTTGATATTGACAAAACATTAGCATAAAGCCCATTTGTAATGACATAAGTAAAGTTTACATTGACTGAAACTGTTTTGAGCAATATTGTAAAATTGCATCACCGTCATATACAGGAATATGAAAAACATTATATTGCGCAAAAAATACCTACAAAACAAATACCTTCGTTATCATTATAATGTTAACTTTAATATTTTGATTTCTAAACTATTGCAATTAACCTTTCTATTTCGTTTGGACAAAGAATATTCCTCATCTATCTTCAGGATAGCTTAGTACAACTTTGTATAACACCATCAAAATGAAGAAAAAAAATAAAGATAAATATATCAAGTAGATTATGAATGAGCAATGTTTTCAATATATATTTTTTAAATTTTTGAACGTGCATATTAATGAGAGACAGTTGTAAATTAGGTGAGGTACATGTCCCTCAATCACAAAAATTTAGCAAACATTCCAGTCCAAAAGTCATAGTGTTATTTATTCGTGGTATTAAAATCTGTATAATTATGTCATATTCCTATTTGCGCTGGCTGTTTTCAGTTAAATAAATATATTTTTTTATAATCACTGCATGAGTTGATCTAATAATGACATTAAAATTTTATTGTGCATTCATGTTATTATAATAATTACTGACAAAACCATTTTTAAAAAGATGTTTTTTTCATATAATTAATAGGAAAAGAAATTTTTAACTAGAAACAATGGCATTTGGCAACAGATGTCATTTAAATCGCCAGCATGTATTGATTATACTATAACACTCTTGGTTGGCTTTAAAAGTGCAATGAAGGTTGTGACCAATTTTTTGGTGATGGATTAAAATTCCTTAGGTAAAGGGTATCGCTGCTGGTGGAGTAAAACTCCCCGAGAGTATCCATAACTCAGTAGGCAGTACTTTGCGCTGTCATAAATTGTACCATTTAGCCAAATTTTCAGCCGTCTTCAATTTTGAAATTTATTTAAAACTAAGGTTTGTTACCTCATGCAAAGCATTCTTTAGCTGGATTTGGATTTAAATAATTTTGGAACTTTAGATTCAATAATTTTCAACTGTTTGCCTTTGTTTTTTATCTATCAAACTTTTCGGTCTTAGTGTCACTGATGAGGAATGAATTTCCGAAATGTGCACATCTGGCATCAAAATTTCACTGGTATCTGTGTTATATATAACTAAATAAAAAGCAACAAATTTACAACAAGGAACATTGTAACATTTATACAGTAAATAATATCGAAATTAAATAAACGAATTAAAAAAACATTAATAAAAAATAATCAATTAAAATCGTCACAATGCATTTAAATCCTTCAATATGAGGTTTTGTGACTTGCTATACATCTTCGAAGAAAAAGAGAATGATTGCAAGTTTTTTGCTTAACATTTTAGCAATTTTTTCTCGTCCATCAAACATTTTTATCAACCATTTTCCAAAAATAAAAAGAGGCTGGTTTTTATAATGTTTTATCAAATCGTAAAAGAAAATGTTTAAAAAATAAATAAAAACTGTTTTCATTATGGCAAATATTTTCTTGTGCAATTTCAAATAAATTTCCTTACTGAAAATCTTTATCTTAAATATTGATATTCTTACTAGAAGAAAGAAAAACAACGAAATATACTTACTTTATCAATTCCAAATTAGTTAAATAAACTTGGAGTGATGGTAAGCTACTTCTATATCATAAACCATACACATGTCCTTTTACCATCACCCATTACCTCGGCTAGTTAGATTATTTAAGTTTCCGTTAAGAAAGAGCTGTGATGCTTCCCTGGAGAGGAGTTTAGTTAATGAATCTACATAAAATGACATTAGTAAAGTCTGTCTTCCCTTATGCTACAAACGATTGTCATTCTCAATAATTGTGTACGTAATTACATGACAAACATTAACACTAATCATGTATACCGATATAAACAGTAAACTTTTATCAGAACAATTTTTCACGCTACTTAGTTACAGAAAATCCTGTTTAAGTGGAAAATGCAACAAACTATAAGCTCACTTACAAATTCCTTCCATAAATGTAGATTACAAAACCGGTTCTAAAAATGCAAAGATGTGAAGTGGTAGAAACAAATAAAGATAACTCTGATTAGAGTATCAATCCAAAAACAAGTTTTACAAGTAGTTTTTACTTAGCATATTTGCAAGTTTATTTTATATATATATATATATATATATATATATATATATATATATATATATATATATATATATATATATATATATATATATATATCTATATATATATATATCCCTGTTTATGTTTGTAGCAGAGAGAAACATTTTCCAAAATTCCTAATTATCAAGGAAACACTTAAATAACTATAAATAGTAAAACTATGTCTCAATAAAATTATCACAGAAATTGTCTCATTTCTTGCTAAAATGGTTTATACTAATTAAAACCCTAATAAGGCCTCGAAAGCGTATCATTTAATATGTAATAAAATTATATATGTAATATAGCACATAGTAATTTTATTTTGGTACCTTTATTCAGAGAATCGTGATGAGGGATAACATTGGTTTAATATCGCTAATTTACCAGTTTTATTGTATAATAAAATATCCCGGAACAGTCAATAGATTTCTCACGTGACCGAGCGTGGGTCGAATACTGTTAATGGAAGCACTGGTGTAAGACGTTTGATGAAGACAGGGATGTTGTATTTTACAAATCATTATTAAGGTAAAATCAAGAAAAATTATGATACACATTTTTGTGTTTTAAATTCAATTCATTTATTTTTATATTTGTTTTCCAAATCCTTAGCACTGCTTTTGGTCCACACACGATAATTATATTGTTTAATAAAAATTATACCAATGTGCCTAGCAAATATTTCGTTATAGACATGTAGAACTGACATGAAATACATGGTCGACCTATATATAAAGTAATGAAGATTGGCAATTATTTTTTAAAATCATTACTACTACAGTAATTTTTTTTGAAAAAAAGTCATTAAATGATTGACGGTAGATTAAAAGCAACTTACTTTAGAATACCACACAATATCATGGTTGCGCAAAAATGTTAAATGTATATTTACAATAAAGATTCTTAATGATATTATCATCGCATGATCCATTAAGCTAATCTTTCAGAACCCTATCTTTCATGTTGTATTTTTTTTTTACATTATCTAAAGAAAATTGCCATAAAAAAAGAAATAGTCCCTTACCAGATGCCACTTATCAAAAAAAAAAAAAAAAAAAAAAAAAAAAAAAAAAAAAAAAAAAATAAATAAATAAAGAATAAAGAGTTAAAAGAAGAAAAATTTTCATTATATAAACATTACATCTAACAAAAGCATCAGTTCATGATACTTTTACTATAAATACATTTGGGATTCCCTTAAAAAGAAATTAGTTTTCGTTTTTACAGAGGATAATCAGTTTGACAAATTCATAAATTAAAACTTTTAAAAACCAATTGCACTAGGCATAATCAACTCACCCAAATTTACACAAAACTAATAAGAAAATAAAAAATATTTTTAAATAAAAATTTATTAATTTGATTAGAAATTAACTAATTTGTGCAATAGGTCAGAATTCACACACACACACACACACACACACATACACACATTCTTGGTGAATATATATATATATATATATATATATATATATATCACATATTTTTGGGTGATAAATGCACTTTTGTGACATAGAACATATTTTATGATCAATGTATAAATACAACAATTATCTAGGTTAATGAAACAATGAATAATGTAGATACATTTAATTGATGTTTCTGAAATTTTGTTATCAGTCATATTAATACCAATAATAGAAATAATTGTTTGATGTGACAATCAAAATAGAATGAGATTGATATTCTTATTTGTAATGAGCTGGTTGTTAAGATGTATTTATTAAGTCAGCGTAAAGTGGGTGGATGGGATTGGAATATTTCTAAAAACACTAAATACTTCATATAAGTTCATTCTAAGGACTTAATATATTTATATATTTTTCATATAATGTACTCATATGGCACAGCAAAATGAAACATGTATTTTTGTTTCATATTCTGTAATAAGAGACCAGTCATGAAACATGTGAGCTTACGATTAAAGGAATGTATACCTTAAAAGAAGTTGTATTTGATAATTAAACACAAACATACGAATCACTGTCCAAATCACAATCCACAAAACAATTTAAAAAACAGGTCATTACAGTAACACATGTGAACTTTTTTCATTGAAGTGAAGAGGGTGTTCTGGAATTGTAACACCTCCTGTCTTCGTAGCTACACCCTTCACGTGCAAATCAAGTTTGAGAATATAAGATTATGGAACTATGAGTCGTTAAATATATTCAGTTTGGATTAAGCCACTTTACATTTATGAACAATATTGTGACGTCGGCCATAAAACTGTTTAGGGGCTTTATTAGAACAGGCTTGCAACGCTCTTGAGTCAACACTTTAATTGTTTGCAACTTGCTTTGTTGTAAAAAAAAGTTAACATACTGCATCTTCATAGAAATTCGTCTTGTTAGTAATATTAAAAGGGCTTTAGACTGATTTCTATAGAGAAAAGTTCTTGTAAAGGTTCTTATTTGAAGAAATATAAAGCAAAGAGACGTAAAAATAGTTTGACAGAATGGTTCTTATATTACGGTTCTCTGGTTTATATATCAAGCAAAATACCTCCATTTAAAACATTGTCTTAATACCTACAGTCTAGATTCTTGCACTTATATATCGATGCTTCCAGTTCTGGAAATAATGAAAAAAGTCGAATTGATAAGAAAACCACCGAAGTTTGTGGTGGTTGGAAAAAGTTGTTCTTTACCTATTTACATATTTTGACATATTTAATAAGGAGTTGAGATGAGTAATAGTGTTTAACGTCCCAGTCAAGAATATTTCACTTATATCGAGTCGTCGCCAGCTTTAGGTGAAAGTGCAGAAATTTTGCCTGTGCGTTGCGCTGATGGCATTATACAGCAGGGTTCTTTATCGTGCCATGCCTGCCATGACACTGGACCTCGTTTATTTTAAGTTTCCATCCGAAAGAACCGTGACTTTTATTTCGTAAGGCCGAGTGCTTGGCGTAAGAACAGTCACTACCCACTTTCAAGTCTTGGGTCAGATCCGGCCGGGGTTCGAACCTACAGCCTTCCACTTACGGAGCTAGCGATCTACCAACTTAGCTACTGCAGTGGCTATTTAAAAATGACTTAAATAAAATGTATTTTCTGAATAAAATATGAAACAAAAGAACACTTAAAACAAGTGTCGTAGAAGGATGTATAAAATTTAGAGGTTCTGTATCATTCAAACAAAGGTATCTTTACACTTTCCTTAATAGGCAAGTAGTCTATAGAAAAGGGTTCTTTTGGCTGAAATATACACTGAAAGGCTTTGTTAAACCGATCAGAATAAATAGGTGGACTTTAAATCAAATAAAACAAACAGTCCTTGTTCATTTCACAATCCCAAAAACAAAGTAAAAACTTTGCAAACTGGCAAAATATGTTATACACGTGAACTTCCATTAAGGATGTGAGGCTGGGTGCTCCGGAAGGGTAAGCACCTCCTGTCTAACTAGCTACACCCGTCACGTGTAAGTCAATTTTGAGAATGAAAGAAATTAGTTCGCTTGGGTAAGGACTGACCCTAACCCCAACCCTGACTCTGACATGGACTAGTATATTTGTGTTTTATTATTTTTATGTTTATAAGGTTTTCTGTATTAGTAGTTCTCCTATTGCGAAAAAATACTTTAAAAAAATGGACTAAACTTGTATTGGTTTGACAATAATGTAGGCTGAATAACTTCTCTCACTTACATGCGAACGCAGAGGCTGTAAATTCCGAATGGTATGTTTCGTTGTTTCACGTAGACTTTTTTATGTCATGGTTTATTTCAA
Organism: Tegillarca granosa; assembly: GCA_029721355.1. Lineage (NCBI taxonomy): Eukaryota > Metazoa > Mollusca > Bivalvia > Arcoida > Arcidae > Tegillarca > Tegillarca granosa. The sequence goes on along the minus strand of CM056603.1, from coordinate 41,842,618 downwards.
AAAGGGGATGTTGATTAAATTCTTTTCTATAAATCTAAAACTGCTTGAAGAATAAATCCGTTGTTTTAATATTTAGTGTCTAGTTTGTATTTTATTCATTATCAATGCCTGATTTTATCAACCATATGTGACTGTTTTACGTTATTTATTTTGCGTTGGCTATCCTTGAGGCCTTAATTGGCTTATATGAAAAATCAATAAGTAAGTATTTTCACATACTTTTGTTAAAATAACGCTTTTAGACAATCGATTCAAAAAAGGTGATTTATTGGTCACCTTTCCAGAATTAAAATCCATTTCGGACAAATCCTAGTGTTAGAAGTCACACCTGTTTTTTCCACTATCTTTGATTTGACAGCCACAAAGATTAAAGTGTCATACTTTTGTGTAGGGTGTAAATCATTTATACTGGATATATTACATAGGACAAAGAAGAATTATACTGTAAAGTCTTGAATATCCAAGGGGTGATATTCTAGTTTTTAATTAAAAAAAATTTCTTGGAGTAAATTTCGTGGACTTTTGTTTTTATAAAATTTTTAAAAAAAGGACCAAAATAAAAATTGTTGACTTTTCATTTATAAAAATATCGAAATTAAATCCTCCAAAAATATTTGTGATTTTACAGCATATCATTTATCACAAAATAGTAAAATAATATCACTAAATAATTGGCAGATATAATACAATTTGGCTAATTGTTAATGTCCGACCAGAGTTATCGCCCCTTACTTCACTAACAAAGTTCACGTGTGTAACTAAATTTGCCAGCTTTCAACGTTATTACTTTGTTTTGGGGATCATGATTTGGACAAGGACTGGTATGTTTGTGTTTTGGGGATTGTGATTTATACAAGGAATGGTATGTTTGTGTTATGGGGATTGTGATTTATACAAGGACTGGTATGTTTGTGTTTTGGAGATTGTGATTTATACAAGGACTGGTATGTTTGTGTTTTTAGGATTGTGATTTATACAAGGACTGGTATGTTTGTGTTTTTAGGATTGTGATTTATACAAGGACTGGTATGTTTGTGTTTTGGGGATTGTGATTTATACAAGGACTGGTATGTTTGTGTTTTAGGGATTGTGATTTATACAAGGACTGGTATGTTTGTGTTTTTAGGATTGTGATTTATACAAGGAATGGTATGTTCGTGTTTTGGGGATTGTGATTTATACAAGGACTGGTATGTTCGTGTTTTGGGGATTGTGATTTATACAAGGACTGGTATGTTTGTGTTTTGGGGATTGTGATTTATACAAGGACTGGTATGTTTGTGTTTTGGGGATTGTGATTTATACAAGGACTGGTATGTTTGTGTTTTGGGGATTGTGATTTATACAAGGACTGGTATGTTTGTATTTTGGGGATTGTGATTTATACAAGGACTGGTATGTTTGTGTTTTGGGGATTGTGATTTATACAAGGACTGGTATGTTTTGTTTTGGGGATTGTAATTTATACAAGGACTGGTATGTTTGTGTTTTGGGGATTGTGATTTATACAAAGACTGGTATGTTTGTGTTTTGGAGATTGTGATTTATACAAGGACTGGTATGTTCGTGTTTTGGGGATTGTGATTTATACAAGGACTGGTATGTTTGTGTTTTGGGGATTGTGATTTATACAAGGACTGGTATGTTTGTGTTTTGGGGATTGTGATTATACAAGGACTGGTATGTTTGTGTTTTGGGGATTGTGATTTATACAAGGACTGGTATGTTTGTGTTTTGGGGATTGTGATTTATACAAGGACTGGTATGTTTGTGTTTTGGGGATTGTGATTGATACAAGGACTGGTATGTTCGTGTTTTGGGGATTGTGATTTATACAAGGACTGGTATGTTTGTGTTTTGGGGATTGTGATTTATACAAGGACTGGTATGTTTTGTTTAGGGGATTGTAATTTATACAAGGACTGGTATGTTTGTGTTTTGGGGATTGTGATTTATACAAAGACTGGTATGTTTGTGTTTTGGAGATTGTGATTTATACAAGGACTGGTATGTTCGTGTTTTGGGGATTGTGATTTATACAAGGACTGGTATGTTTGTGTTTTGGGGATTGTGATTTATACAAGGACTGGTATGTTTGTGTTTTGGGGATTGTGATTTATACAAGGACTGGTATGTTTGTGTTTTGGGATTGTGATTTATACAAGGACTGGTATGTTTGTGTTTTGGGGATTGTGATTTATACAAGGACTGGTATGTTTGTGTTTTGGGGATTGTGATTGATACAAGGACTGGTATGTTCGTGTTTTGGGGATTGTGATTTATACAAGGACTGGTATGTTTGTGTTTTGGGGATTGTGATTTATACAAGGACTGGTATGTTTTGTTTAGGGGATTGTAATTTATACAAGGGACTGGTATGTTTGTGTTTTGGGGATTGTGATTTATACAAAGACTGGTATGTTTGTGTTTTGGAGATTGTGATTTATACAAGGACTGGTATGTTTGTGTTTTGGGGATTGTGATTTATACAAGGACTGGTATGTTTGTGTTTTGGGGATTGTGATTTATACAAGGACTGGTATGTTTGTGTTTTTGGGATTGTGATTTATACAAGGACTGGTATGTTTGTGTTTTGGGGATTGTGATTTATACAAGGACTTGTATGTTTGTGTTTTGGGGATTGTGATTTATACAAAGACTGGTATGTTTGTGTTTTGGGGATTGTGATTCATACAAGGACTGGTATGTTTGTGTTTTATTTGATCCTCTAACAATTTCACGGCATATATTTTGTGTACGTACTAGATTACCCTTCTTGTCTGGTCATATGGGACCAAATTTTTCTGTATAAATGTTTGTTGGACTTTTATTGAAGCCATACTATGATTTATGTGATTACCAATAGAGAGTTTGACTGTTCGCATATTTATGTGTGTTTCGTGTGCAGTAGTTGTCGTATTTCCGAGAAAAAAAAACACAATTTCAGGTGTAAGGTTTATCGGTCTAGATAAAAAGGTCGTGCGTCTTGCATTATATTTACCATTAAAAGAGGTAGTTTGTGGGTGGGAAGGTAATATTTTCTGTGAACGATACTATTTCTTAAAGCGAAATTAGTATGACTTTAAATGATTAACAAACGATCGATCCCTGACATGGAAAATATTCACAATACACGAAAAATCAGTACTGTAACAACTAGTTTTATCTTAAATCCTAATCGGATACCGAATATTGTATAGTGGGTTATTTTAGCGAGGCTAAATTTTAGCGATGTTGACCAAAAAAAAAAAAAAAAAAAAAAAAAAAAAAAAAAGTTGATGATTTTAGTGTATTTATTTTAGCAATCTAAAACAAGTCGTTCCTCATCCTTCCGCCAAAATACGCCAAAATTAGCACACTTCAAAAAAAAAAAAAAAAAAAACAAAAACAAAAAAAAAAAAAAAAAAAAACAAAATAAAAAACAAAAAAACAAAAAACAAAAAAAAAAAAAAACAAAAAACCGCTATACAGCATATTGACATATTGTGTCCAATGATGAGGCAGAAATACGTTAAATAATAACTTGTCTCATTATCATTACAGTAATTCAATAAACTTGTTTCAGAAATGGTTTTATAGACTAATTTCATTTAATGGAAGACATTTAGCACGATCACAGCTTCCATAGTAATCGGTTCCTATTGTGTTTACGTTTTTCTTTTCAAATGTATTCAATACACTTAATAATTACATAAAAAGTAACCGGCTCTGACTTTTTAACCCAGTACACATTTAAATAAGATGAGTCTTGAATATCGAAGGCATAATCCATTTTAAATTAAAATGGTCTAGGTCAAAAGAGTGGAGTGGAGTTATGTTTTTTACGCCCAGGTCAAGAATCTTTCACTTATTTCGAGGCGGTCAGTTCTGGAATGGTGGGGGAAACCGGAGTGCCCGGAGAAACCATCGACCTTCGGCAAGCAAACTGACTAACTTTCTCACACTAGGATCTGTCCCGAGAGGGATTCGAACGCAGGCGGTGAGAGGCACTGTGATCCGTAAGCGCGCGCTCTGGACCACTCGGCCACCGAGGCCCCTAGGTAAAAAGACCTTCAATTTCAAGACAACTGAGTAAAAACTTTTTTCATTCATTGCCGACCCTGTTGTTTAACGTGGCATAGCATAAAGTTTCATTTTTTAACTTTATTTCTTAGAGGAGATTGTTTTGTTTGTTTTTTTATAGTTCTGTATGTAGGTAGGTTGGTATATTTACTACCCCCTTTCTGTACAAGTCTAACTTATTTTAACAATATTCATAAACTAGCTCATTTAATCTTTACAACATATTATTCAATTTGCATATTATGGTATACTACGGTATCATTGATAAATGGATGCTAATTATTAAAGATATGAGTTTATTAGTTGGTTAAATGAGGAATATATTTTTATTGCGTATTATTTGTCAACTAATGAGAAAAAAAAAGTGGGAGTGAATTGTGCTGTCGAAAAGTACTTAAACCGCACCCCCTGAGTTACATAAACTCAAACGCTGATAGTTTACGTATATGTGTTCAATGTTAATATCCGTCTTGTCAGACAATTTTAATCATTAACTCATTGTTTCGAATTGTTAGCTGTTATATTTCTTTTTTTGATATTCACTTTTAAATTTTTAAATTAAACTAAATCTAAAACTAGTTACTATTGTTGGCTTTATATATTTCTTTAACGTTAACATTGTCAAGATATTGTAGATTTTTACACGTCGTTTTGGGTTATATGCACATCGGACAGATCTGTGTGTTGATATATAACAAAAACACCTGTAAAAAGTCTTTACGTCCCATATGTGTACGTTTCGGAAAATCATTCCTCATCAGTGATACCAGGGACCGAAAATTTGATAGAAAAAAAGCCAAATAATTACAAATTAATGAATCTGAAGTTCCAAAACAATATGAATAAGAATGTTTGCCGGATTACCTGTCAAAAAGACTGGTTTTTTTTTTTTTTTTTTTTTTTTTTTTTTTTGTTGTTTTTGACTCACTTTTTCTAGATTTTATGCTAACGATACAGTTGGACTCTTGTTCATTAAGCAATGACACTTAGTTTCTTGTAGATCTTTAACAGAATTGTGCACATTTCGGAAATTCATTTCTCATCAGTGACACTGGAGGCAAAACAAAACTTGATAGACAAAAAAAATAACCCAAACAAAGGTTTTAAAATATTAGTTAAAAAATTCCTAAAAACAAACATGCGCAACAAAAATCAATTTTATCTTTGTGATCTATATATGATGGTATAAAGGAGGAATGGCAGGGGTAAGGAATGTGTAAAAAACAATAATGTGTATGACGATTTGGGTATTCATCAATGTAGGAATAATGTTTTATCTGTAACTTACAACTGAATGCAATTAAAAGTGAAATCAGGCATGCTGAGTAAAACAAAAATTTCCTCTGCTATTTACAAAAAGAACGTGGCAATATTTTAATGCCAGTTTTAAAAGTGAAATCAGGCATGCTGGGTAAAAAAATATTTCCTCTGCTATTTACAAAAAGAACGTGGCAATATTTTAATGCCAGTTTTAAAAGGGAAATCAGGCATGCTGGGTAAAAAAATATTTCCTCTGCTATTTACCAAAAGAACGTGTTTAATGCCAGTTTTAAAAGGGAAATCAGGCATGCTGGGTAAAAAAAAAATTTCCTCTGCTATTTACAGAAAGAACGTGGCAATATTTTAATGCTAGTTTTTTATGTTACACATCACATAAAAATAAATCAACAAAACGAATGTCAATGGCGTCTAACAATTTCAAGAGATTAAGAAATCCTAATGCTTCAGGATCATACAAATAATGCATTACATCTTCCCTACATTAAAAAAGCTTAAAAACAAACACCATACTGACGTGTTAGACAATAGATGCACGGTAAAAAACACATTTATGATTATCATATTCAAAGTACGCAAGATTCAAACATCCCCCACACACACACACCTAGGTGCGTAAGTTCTGTTACATACAGACGTAGATTCGACGGACGTACGTACATACGTACCTACCTAACCCCAAATATATATATATATATATATATATATATATATATATATATATATATATATATATATATATATATATATATATTCTTAAGACACTGTTTCATTGATTTAATGCTATAGTTCATTATATCTGTGATATATTACTCTGTCGTGTCTAATTCTCTCAGATTATCGGGCTGACAAATTTGAAATGGCTAATAAAATTAAACTGTATATTTCTATTTAGGATTATAACACGTAGTTAGACGGCTTACCTCATTTCTGTAATTAACATCAGTAAGCTTTTATGCCTTCCCAATTAATTAACATCAACAGATAATATACCTAAAGACACACAAATACATCAAGACCAAGACTAAAATCTTTAACGTTATATGAAGGCAAAAGTACCATTCTTCCAAACAAGCGGTTGTAACTGTTGGCAAATATTTCCTCAATTTTTCTGTTTGTGATAAAGAACTAAATGCAGACAGACACTTGGCATGCGCTTGTACTCAGAAAAATTATTTGTAGTTCAGTTCAATGAACAAAGTGTTTTTTTCTTTTTATATTGTTTGGAAAACAATATCAGTCTATCGTCTTTTCTCTCTCTCTCTCTCTCTCTCTCTCTCTCTCTCTCTCTCTCTCTCTGTGTTTTGTTTGGATATATTTCACTTTAAAAATTGTCAATGCTCATTAAAGGTTTCCAACAAATATTGATGAAAATATTGAATTTTTTATTTTTAAGTTTAAATCTATAATGAAATATAAATGTTCATTTTTTGCGAAATTTGAAAGTATAGCGAACCTTTTCCCTTTATGTTGCTGCAATTTATTACATCAATGATCTTTCAAAATGTTATCTCGTAAATGTCACGCTTTTAGTGTAAAATGAAGCTATCGTTACTCAATTGTAAATAATTCCCTTTGTCACAATCAAATGTTTATTTCCCCTTCCTTATTCTCAAAAGGTCATTTACATATCACAAAATTGCGTTTTTAAATTAGCTTCAGACACAATAAAATTGCAAATGACTGAATGGTTATCCATCTAACTCTTAGTATTTTACTTCTAAAAGGTTGCTATTTAGCTATAAAATAAATTTTATACGACTCTATTGTGTAGAAAAATCTTTCATAAATACAACAATTGTATTAGTTTCTTGAACTCTACAAAAATATTTTCTTAAACTAGCAAACATGAAGCAGTTACTTATTATCTGCCCTATACGTTTCTAGAAATAATGTTGAAAAAAAAAATTTTCACTCAGTCGCGGGATTGTGATTGTAATTGTGTTAAGGATTTCGCGGTTTATGTGATTTGCCCCAGTTCATACCTTGATGGCCGATTCAAAACCAAATGTCAATCCTTATATTTACAATCATGTCCATTCATAAAATAAAAGAATAAAAAAAATTTTGGTGTCATTTAATTTTTCTTGTCAAATGCATTTTTTTTTTTAAATTTTCCCCCTGCAAACGGGTTTTACAGTTTGGCCATGCCCACTAAAATTGTCCATGTTAAATATAATTTTAAAAAGGTAAAAATTAATCATTAATGTTTAAAGTAAAATTACAATTTGCGAATGATGAATTCGTAAGTAGACCAGACTGAATGGAAGATAATGAAATGGAAATATCAACTGGGACTATTTGCTGGTTTTGCAAATAATCATATATTCCTACGCCATTCGGAACTATTTACGCTTTAACTGTTCATCGAAAAATAACGTCAGTCAGTCGTAAAAGGTTCATCTAGGCAGTGATAATTAGATTGTAAATATATTTACATGAACAGGTATTATGTGTTTTATCACTGCAATAAACATGGCGACTCAAACAGTCAGTGCATGGTAGTAAACCAGAACGTCACTTATACGTTTACCATCTCAGCACCGATCTCCGAGATTTTGGTAACTTTATTACATCACGGAACACCTGAGTTTGTGTGGATGTTTTTTGAAGAAATATCTAGTATTTCAAATAGCTAATTGGAGATAATGATTACTTTGTAATAAGGGTAGAAATATTTCTGTGCGTGTTAGAAGACGTTTTTAGTGTTTTTATAGAGTTTTAATATGCCGTACCTTTTAGGAATGTGCTCCTATTAAAACGGATAAAGGAAAGCCATGTTGTAATCCCCTTCATTCTCATCATGTAATGTCAAGCATCGTCTGCAAAAATAAATAAATAAATAAATAAATAAAATAAATCAATTAATAAATGAATAAATAAATAAATAAATGAATGAATAAATGAATAAATAAATAAATAAATAAATAAATAAAAATAAATAAATAAAAATTGAGCCAAACTGTTTATAAAACTTGTGATAAGAAACATGTACTTGGGTAATAGCAACACAATCCAGAAGGCGAAACTAAAGAAAAGGAAATATGATAAGACAGACAAGTGAAAACAACTGGATAGGAAAAAACGGAAAAAAAAAAAAAAAAAAAAAAAAAAAAAACAAAAAAAAAAAAACAAACCAATCACCAACTTCAGAGTTATAAATATCTTTCATTTTTTCCAGATTCGTCAATTCATGAAAGAAATATACATAAAGTTGACGTATATATGACACAAATTGTTGGCTAAAAAACGAGGTTAAGCTTGCATGAAATTGTCGTCCTAAAACATCTTAATTTAAAAGAAACTCTAAGAAAAGAGGAGACATGCATCAAGATGACGTATTGTACAAAAGGTAGTTTGCAAATTATGACTTATCTAGAATAAAATTGTCATTGTGAATAGTATTTATTTAAAAGAAACTTTAAGAAAAGAGGTTCCAAAATATTTGTTGAATAAAACTTCATTCATTTAAATATAGAAAAAATATTTCATTTAAATGATGACATACAATTATTCATACAATACATGCATGAGGTTTGAAAATTTAGAACCGTGCATGAAGTTGACTTATCGTACAAAACGTCGTCTGCATATAAGTGTATTATTAACAACAACACTCCTGCTCTCCTTGCAGGTTAAGAAATATAAACAAATATACAAATATTTGCCAATTAAAAGCAATCGACATGAATTTCATAAAAAAATATGTCTAAATGGACAAGTGGTGTGTCATATCCTTACGTCAAACGCAAAAGTTCACTGACATGACATGTGGAATCAGATTACAAGTCAGTGTGTCATATCCTAACGTCAAACACCAAAGTTCACTGACATGACGTGTGGAATCAGATTACAAGTCAGTGTGTCATGTTCTAACGTCAAACGCCAAAGTTCACTGACATGACGTGTGGAATCAGATAACATTTCAGTGTGTTATGTCCTAACGTCAAACGTCAAAGTTCACTGACACGACGTGTGGAATCAGATAACATTTCAGTGTGTCATATCCTAACGTCAAACGTCAAAGTTCACTGACACGACGTGTGGAATCAGATAACATTTCAGTGTGTCATGTCCTAACGTCAAACGTCAAAGTTCACTGACATGACGTGTGGAATCAGATAACTATTCAGTGTGTCATGTCCTCACGTCAAACGCCAAAGTTCACCGACACGACGTGTGGAATCAGATAACAATTCAGTGTGCATGTCCTCACGTCAAACGTCAAAGTTCACTGACATGACGTGTGGAATCAGATAACTATTCAGTGTGTCATGTCCTTACGTCGTCAAACGCCAAAGTTCACTGATACGACGTGCGGAATCCGATAACAATTTAGTGTGTCATGTCCTCACGTCAAACACCAATGTTTACTGACACGACGTGTGGAATCAGATTACAATTCAGTGTGTCATGTCCTAACGTCAAACGCCAAGTTCACTGACACGAAGTGTGGAATCAGATAACAATTCAGTGTGTCATGTCCTCACGTCAAACGTCAGAGTTTACTGACATGACATGTGAATCTGGGTTACAATTCAGGAGATTTTAGCACGTTATTGAAGATACTAAAATATTGACTGTACCGACTGTGCCGACGGAGGACCTAAATGTTCGAGTTCTCTTGTACAAACATTTGTCTGTTAAGATAACAAATGATTTCTTAAACCGCTCAGTAGTAAGACTCACAAATTTGTTTTCGAATTAGCAGTTTTTGACAGATAATGACTGTAGTCTCAATCGTTGCACTAATTAAATCCTCAAGTTGTTGCTTGCCGTTACGTCATAGACACATTTTCCCTGGTAATTCAACAACAAATCCTTACACAAAACTGGCATCACATGAATAATTGTGTTTGGTAAAATGTCAGAAAAAATTGTTCGGAATCCTGAGCGGGAAAATAATGTAATCTTTGTATCCAATCAATGTCGATGTTTCATAAGTGAAGAAAGGAATTCTATTAACAGCCATTATCTTCCCATCTGTTTCACAAACGGTGACGATGTGGGATATCAATCTAAATAAACACGCTTAGATTATCGTACTCATTACCATCATCTACTATATCTTTGAAACACGGCGATAGTTATGTACACAAGCAATAGGTCAAAATAACATATAGATATTTCAGGTTTGTTTTAGCTTTTTTTCTATCGCAAAAATTCGGCTCTTAAGATTATATAGCTTTACTGATATATAAATGTCTTTGAAGACAGAGTGCTAATTATGTGTGAAAAACAAAATGTCAATATGAAATCTTTTGTTTTTTTGCTCTCTAAGATATGGATTTTTTTCGGTGACTTGGTAATTTAAGATCCAACTTTTAGATCATATCGCGCGATAAAACAACGTCTAGGTTCGAGTCCTACTCGGGGCAAATTGTAGTGTGATAAAGTTTATTTCGCTCACAGAAGGGAAAATTTAAAGGTAATGATAGGTCTTTAGTTTCTCTAGTCGTAATAATTTATAATTTATTAAAAAATGATAGGGTTCACGTCACAGTCAAGATTTTTCCATTTATAAATTTGGCCATTCAGTTTTGAAATGATGGAGTTACGGTAAAAAAGAACTAACAAACTTTCTCACACTAGGATATGCCGGGGTGGGATTCGAAACTCGTCGATGAGAAGCACACTGATCTGTAAGTAAACGATTAGATACCAAGGATCCACGAGTTCCCTTCCCGGAAATTGGTTGCTTTCTCCGGGCATTTAGGTTTCTCTCGCCATTCCAGAACTGACCGCCTAAGAAACGGTCAAAGAAAAAACCTTGACAAGGGCGTAAACATGTGATACTCAACTAAACTCTAATAACAGAAGATAAAATACAGAAATAATTTTTTTCACTAACAAAAACAAAAACAATTTCACATTAATATAAATAAATCGCGTTAATAAATGGCTCAAAAAGGCTTTAAGAAAAGCAGTTAAACCACATATTTTTATATTTTACAACAAGCGATATTGCAAGTCCCCAGAAGTCACGTGACTGAAATCTAAACTACATGTTGCAGGTTAATTACTTGTTTTTTTCTGTATTATTACAACCTCGTTCAAAGAAGTCATATGATTGACGTTAAAGCTGAAATGTCAAATTTGTCTACCAAGCACTACAATTTTGTTGTTCATACAGACGGTTCATATAGTTAATATGTAACATTAGTTTAGATAATTGGTATTCGGACTAAGGTTATAATAGCATGATGACTGAGTTAACTTTGAATAACACTCATTATCTATTTGTCAAGCACGATTTAATGTTTTAATATCGCACTGAATCAGCTTGGAAATGTTGCGGCGTAAATGTTAATGGTCTTAATTACAGATGTATTTGTAACGCAGTTATTACACTTTCGTAGAGCTTGTTACCCCTAGAGGAACTTTCCGAAACAAAGCAAGCTGCTTACAAATAAATCGATGACTCATGGATATATTACATGTTATTTACATTCAAAATTTTGATTTTACACGTGGCGGGTGTAATTAGCCAGAGCGGATGTACTTATCCTACCGAAGCACCCGACCTCGATTCCCGAAAGTAAGTTCAAGTGTTGAATTTAAAAAAGTTTTTAAAGTTTTTATTTTGCTTTTGAGATTTTAATTTAGATATAGACCGGTTTGTTAATTGTTTATAAGTACTAGTATATGATAGAATAGGCAATGAAGTTGTGTGAAGGTTTTTGCATACCCAGTAAAAATTTCACTATGCTATTGCAGTTTTGAGGTGCTGAAAAAATCGGAGAGTGGAGTGGAGTGGAGTAATGGTGTTTTACGCCCCAGTCAAGAATTTTTCACTTATTTCGAGGTGGTCAGTTCTGGGATGGGGAGGAGACCGGAGTGCCCGGAGAAAACCACCGACCTTCGGCAAGCGAACTGACAAACTTTCTCACACTAGGATCTATCCCGAGTGGGACTCGAACCCAAGCGGTGAGAGGCACTGTGATCCGTAAGCGCGCGCTTTAGACCACTCGGCCACCGAGCCCCCCCCCCTCAAAAAAATCGGATGATCCGTAGAAAAACCATCGATTTTTTGCAAGTAACCTGATAACTTTTCCCACAAGAGTATCAACTTGATTTGGATTCGAATTTCAAGCAGTGTGAGGTGATGTGTTTCGAAAGTCCAATGTTTATACCCCTAAGACAGAATTCCTTGACGAAATAAAGATTGATGTAGTGTTTATAACAACAACAACAACAATAATAATAATAATAATAATAATAAAGAATAAACGATGCTAGATTTTTTCATAAGTGTCAATTTATCCCAGTACAGAGGACACTGTCGATGACAGACAAGTGTGAGAAACGTGATCTACTAACCAGTTGTCATGCAAGACAGTCATTTCAAGAAATAAAAATGTAACTTTATTGCACGGAAAGAAATTAATCTAAGATAAATATTTATGATAATGAGTAAAATAATAGCATTATTAAATCATATCGATTGATACCCTATTCTTATCTACCATGCTTACCATTATATTTTGTTTAACTCTGATGTCAAGACACGCAAATGGAGTATAAAAACGTTTTACTGACTCAGTAAAAAAATTCTGTCACTTTAGTCAAAAGGAGTCAGTTCCAGCATGTCAAAGATAAAACGCCTTTTAAAAATTACCGGTGATTTTTACATTATGTAAAGATGGTTTACTCCCCAGGCAGGAATCTTTGGCTAATATCAAATTGTTGTGTGTTGTGTATGTTCACACATTTGAAAAATCTGGAGTTCACCAGATGAAAAACCTAACACGTTGTTACCATTTAAGAACTAACTTCAAACAAACCATACAACAGACATATTCATACGCGACAGTTGATACATCTGCACTTGTTATAACATAAAAATTTGTGTCATACAAAAAAATAGTCCAAGCAATAAAAAAAAATAAATAAATTAAAACACAAACACGATCAGTTCTGGAATATTGAATGAAAACAAAACACTTGAAAAATCCATCGACTTTTTCGGCAAAGGAATTAAAAGCCAGGATCTAACACTGGGATCTTTAATCAAAAAGGGGTTAGTTTTAGGAAGTTGAAGATAACACGGCTTTTTAAAATGTCCGGTCACGGAACATTTTATTGCATTTAATGTAAAAGTCGTTTAATTCCCAAACAAAAATCTTTGGCTTATATTTAGAAGTTGAGGAAATAACGGAGAAAATCCTTCGACTTTTATCAAAAGAGCTGTCAAACCGGAATGTAACACTCGGATCGGCCCAACTTGGATTCGAACGAAGGCGGTAAGAGGTGCTGTGTTTTTTAAGCCTTTGTACCAGAAAACTAGCCTATTTAGGTTTTTAAAAAAATTCATGAAAAAGAGAAGTCCCCTAATATTTAAAAAAATTCAAGAAAAAGAGGAAAAAATAGGTCTAAACCGAACCTAGCTCAGAGATGATTATCTAAACCTTCATGTTATCCATTTTATTGTTCATCATGTCAGCCATGATGGGGTCTTCAATACGACACATGATGTCCTTCAAGCAGTATCATAAAGGAATAAATAATATGATATTAATCAGAATAAGATCTAATCGAAACATACATGATGTTACGTAAAAAAGCTGGAATCGAACAATAGTAATCGATTTTATCATCGCATGTGTCTTTCTAAACAACCATGTGTCGATAAAGATTTATTATTCTTAATATCTGTATTATCTTAAATTCTGAAAATACAATCTGTTACTTCGCAAGGTAAATAAAGACTTTTAAAAAATGTTTGCAAGATCGTCAAATTTAGGAATATTTATCTTATGCGATATAAAGAGAATCTATTACGAGTTTGAGGTCGAGATGGGGAAATTCCGATCGAGTGGTCAGATTTTTCATCTCAAACGAGGCTCTGCCGAGAAATAATAATAATAAACAACTAATTTGACCAACAATTGAATCAACAATAATGTTTTTCCATAATGAATTAGGTAAAATGCTCCATTGCCATTAATAATTTTCCAGCTCTCTTGACCTCATCATAAACCTTTTTAAATGTTAACAAATATATCTTAGATCCCCCAAAAAACAAATATTTCTGTACAAGTTAAACAGAAGGAGACTAAACATTTGTAAATATTGACATGAATATCAACAAGGGTAATGATTGATTTCCACAGCCCCCTCTTGTAGGGAAAATATCAAAACCGGAAAAAAAATTCCAATATTCGTGCCAAAATTAAAGATAATTCGGAAGTTTTCAAAACACCGACTCGTTTACTATTATAATGATTGTTTTAAATTATATATATATATATGTGTGTGTGTGTGTGTGTGTGTGTGGTAAAAGTTCAGATTAATGTCTTATACATGTTGGATAACATGAACAAAATCCTAAGCTGGAGTAGCAAACGTTTTTATACATATATACATATACATATATATTATATTATTGATATTATAAAACCTTATCTTTGTAAGAAACCGATCGATGTTGAGAAAGTTAATTAAATCACAATGTACCATCCTTAATGACTCGGTTAAGTCCGATGTGGGACATCACCGACCTTCACTTTCAATTTAATTAATATTTGTCTTAGTTTTAATTAACATGTGTCTCTTGTGCAGTATAAAAATAAATTGAATTTAAAAAAGAAAGAAATCTTAAGTCAATAATTAGGTCTTTGACATTTTTTACATCAGTTTGCAACAAATCAAAACAAAAACTCGGCAAATGTTGCTATTAGATCTAATGGAAGCATTTTATCAGTGTTAAAAACAATACGTTTAGGTAAAGCATATCGCATCACTATATAAACATATCTTTATAGTTTGAGATGCTTTAAAAGCCAAGTGGTCTTAATCCCGCGCTTAGGGGTCACAGTGCCTTTCACCATCTTGATTTGAATCCCGCTCAAAAAAATCCTATTGGCATTAATTTTGCCAGTTTGTATGCCGAAGGTCGGTAATTTTCTCCGGACACTCCGGTTTCCTCTACCATACCAGAACTGAAAACCTTGATATAAATAAAAGAATATTGACTGGGGCGTAAAACACCATATCTCCACCATATAAGTATAAATGGACCAGATGCCTGCGTGTTGCACTAGCATTATATAAAGTCAACACATTTTTCTAGGTGCAGGATAACTGTTTTCCTAATCAGAATAAGGTCACCGTTATTGGTTATCAGATGATAGTAATTGGACATAAGTAATTAGGTAGACGTAATTGGTACATAAAATCTTGTCTTATTGCCATTGATGAATTGCAGATAACATTATCCCAAAACACAAGAAGAATAAATGCCGTCCAAATATATTTACAGGAGAAAAGATTTATTACAAAATCGGTTTCATCTTCATCCATACATATACACACACACACACACACACACATATATATATATATATATATATATATATATATATATATATATACGATCGAAGCAAAAAACTTTTTACCTGACACTAACGGGCTCCCGCATATTATTTAGTATTGCACTAGCTATATATATCGAATCAGTATCATTTGCATCCGTATCAGATGAGAATATATATATATATATATATATATATATATATATATATATATATATATATACTTCGTGATCGAATTCAAAGACTTTTTACGTGGCATTACCGGGCTTTCGTTAATTTTTGCACAAATCGGTATTTCCTGCATTAGTATGGGCGTTGCAGCATCAGATAAAATTTTTTCACGATTGCAAACAAATACTTCTGACACTAACGGGCTCCCGTATATTTTTGCGCAAGATTAATTACAAAATTAGTATCACATGATTGCCTAATGAGATTGTTAAATGTTTGTTTGTTTTAGCTAATAAGATCAAAATGTTCTAGCATTCATTATTTTGTTGGGGGAATTTATTACATTGTTGGGGGAATATCTGCCAAAATGTTAGTTACTTCATTCAACGTACGAGCAGCTTAAAGGTATTCCTAAACATACCACTGCACTGGATAGCGTTTAATTTTTAATGGTCATTTGGTTTTATTTAGTTTATAAATCTGTAATATCATCTGTCCCTAACTGTGAAAAAGTTTCCATAATGGAATGAAACTGTTTGGGTAGGATTTATTTATTTATTTATTTAATTATTTATTGCAAGCGTTCTTTCATTCAATAACTGTTATCAAACTCTTGCACTCTCGACTACCTTTCAAGTAAAAAAATCCTTACTTAATACATGTAGTTAAATTACTACAATAAAATGTAAATCTAAATAAACCTTTTCTAAGTTTTTTTTTTTTCAAATTATTTAAGTTTTTTACATTTATTGTTTGATATATCCTTGTATATTGTAACCCAGTTGTTGTCTACAACAGCATTTTGCATGCACGTGCTTATTATTATTATTCTCATAATAATAATAATAATAATAATAATAATATATATATATATATATATATATATATATATATATATATATATATATATATATTTATTTATTCATTCATTCATTCATTCATTCGTTCATTTATTTATTCATTCATTCTTTTATTTATTTATTTATCTATTTACTCTGACACTGAGGTTTTGATGATGGTATCTGGATACTCCTTTTTAAAGAAGTTTCTGGGCAAAATAGTTTGAGGGAAAAATACAGTATTACCAAAACAAGCTGTAAAAATAATCAACAAGGACGATGAAGGTCAGAAAGACCAAACAAGCCCCAAAAAGGTCTAATCGTCGTTGTAAACTTTCATGTTGAGTGGAAAGAAATTTTAGTCGTTTATCTGAGCTAGAAGCGCTAATTAGGACCCAACTTTGTCTTGTATGTGTGGGCCCTCCTTTGTCTTGTATGTGTGGGCCCTTCTTTGTCTTGTACGTGTGGGCCCTCTTTTTTCTTGTACGTGTGGGCCCTCCTTTGTCTTGTATGTGTGGGCCCTACTTTGTCTTGTACGTGTAGGCACTCCATTGTCTTGTACGTGTTGGCCCTCCTTTGTCTTGTACGTAACTTATCGTTACAACCTAATAAGACAATTAAATATGGTCTTTTTATCCTATCCAAACTCCTCCGCATGTGGAAAATAATACAATTTGGCAACCGTAAGTTATATCAATAATCTTATTATGTGCTCGGGTTATGAACCAGTCAAAATTACAATGTAACCGATATTTCTTATTGTGGCAACAAACCGATAAAAATGTTATTTAACAAAAATACAAGGGCAAAAAAAAATCTACCAAAATTATGGAAAGCTTCTCTGAACATGTGTAGATCCTGTGTTAGAATCAATATAGCATATCGTCGTAATTATACAAGACAGCTATACGTCAATTTGAATAAAAAAGATTCATTCTCACATTAAGCAGTCTCTACTTAAATCTCAAACGCCAAACGAAACATCTTTATCAACATTATAATTTAAATGCCATTGATATTAAGAGAACCACTTTTTATTTGTTCTGAAAGTTCTCAGTAACAAACTGCAAATCTTATCCGTCTGTTTACGTAATTTCATCATCTTAGTTTATTTGCAGTATTGGAATTGAAAAAGACAATGTGCAGCCGAAAAACAAGCATGGCCAACGGAAACAATATTGTTTGTTTAGTTAAATGTTGTTTTACCTCAGCTTTTCGTGACGAGACTATATTTTTATATAAATTTTAGGGATACGATCTTAACAAACACGTCTGTATGGTATGTAAGTATGCAAGTGTTTCTGATCTGCATTGTACTAATGTTAATATTTTGCGATCCTGAGTTGCTCGTACACTCACCCACAATGCAGCTAACAAACACCGTCCATTATATAAGTAGTAAAGGTCTATGGCATGAAAAAACCCTTTCCCAGCTACTGTCGACCAGGGTCTAACCCACAACGATGAGACGCTTTAAAGGGTACCTGTAACGATTTTCAGTTTTGACATATTTTATTCGTCGTACTTAAATATGGCTGTATCGAAAATTCAATAAACTTCCATATCATAATAAGGTAGATATCGATGATTTTCTAATACATCTCTAGAAATCCAAATCAAAAAGGTCGATATCGAGGCTCCCGTGTTGTGATGTCATACCAGTAACATACCTCCACAGAATATTATTTACCAACTACTAAAATAAGTCAAATACGAACTCGTAGTTTAACTTTCTGAGAAAACCATTTAATGAAGTGATATTAACACCCGTTTGACATGTACCGATAATTAAGATTATTATTAATCCTTTTGTTTATTAGACACATTCCTTAGATTCAGACCCACACCTGTAATTAACAGGATGTCACTTACAATTTGCAAAATTGAATTGCAGGTTGATAAAGTTATCTTACGTCCTGTAATATACAATAATATATTTACAGTTCGAGTAAAGTAAATATTTTTATTTGGTAAACGTTATTTGTCATATACAGTATAAAGATATCAGTCGGGAAAAAAATGGATATTTCATTTTTAAATTTTAAAAAGTAAAGAAAAAGATTTTTTTTCCTTAGTTTTCATGTCAATAATAATAATAATAATAATAATAATAATAATAATAATAATAATAATAATAATATGACTTTTAGGCAAAATTGAAAATTAAAAATTGACGACCAGAATAGTCTAAAACATGTTTATTGATCTACTTACAGCATTTGATTTTATTAGATTTTCCTTGGGAATACATTTAGCTGTGATATTCTTAAATTCTTAATTCTATATATACAAATCCATAAAATTATTATTATTATTATTATTATTTCTTTTTTTAAAATGTGGTCTCATTCTAAAATCCGTGTCATTTCATTTTAAACAATTATGATATATTTCGCGTAAAATAATTTGAGATGGAATATCTTGTTTTTCTCAAGTTTCTTTTTAATTACCCCAGCATTAATTAGTCATCGGACAGTTGAAAACAACTGTGTTACAAACTTTAATTGTGTGAAAATCTTCCAATTATCGAGGAAATGTGATGCCGCCAGAATATTTAAAAGTTTTCTACATCACGGTCATTTAATTCCAACTGTCAATAAACATTGCACAAAAGAGCATAGGCGATTGGGTTTTTATGAATTGATTTTTAGCTGGTGCTACTGCCATGTGCTGATTTTGAATTTTTATTAAAATAATGCATTTAAAATTTTGAATTTTGAATGAATTATTTTTATAGAAATTCAAAATCAGCACATGACACCACAGTAAGTTCCATAATATTCATCTGGCAGTCTGTCAAGTCCGACTTGATATTTAATTCATTTTTAAATGTCGACGATTAAATTGATTTTGTATTTGACAAGTAAAAACTAATCGCATATTTTTTGTTATAGCTATGCAACTTATCGTAATTCTTGAGTCTGTCCAGTCCGACTTAATAAGATAATTTATTTTAAAAAAGTCAGATATAATCAATTTTCGTGTTATTGACAAGTTAACACTCGTCAAGTATTTTTCAACAGCTATGCAACCAAATGCAGTCACAATTCTTGACGGTAGTTTGGGACTCGACTCAATATGTTCATCAGATTCGTCCGTTTCTGGTTCGAATAAATAACGGTTATACTCCAAATTCATCACTTATAAGAAAGTATATTGTTTCCCCAAATAATGACGAACTATTTGACATAAATAGGTACATGTCAGAGTCGTTACTTTCTTCTACATACGCCAATATATCATCATTGTTACTACTGTGTGTTATGTTAGATACTACTTCTAATACTGCAATGACGTCACACATTTATAACTCAAAACGAGGCGTTTCACTTTTCGATAAAGAGAAAGTTATGAAATGTGGATTTCAAACCGCTATAACTTTTTTATTTTGTCACCAATTTTGATGCGGTTTTCAATATTGTTATATTTAAATAATATATAAAACAATTGTGATAAAAAAATTTTTGGTTACAGGTACTCTTTAAGATTGAACGATTACGCCTTCTAACCTCTCAAATACCACTTTGCTGCAAGTACATTCACCTTTCGTTTTCTTAAAGAAATGTTTAAAAAAGACAAAACACACACACACACACACATGAAATCAGACAAATATTAAATTTACATAATAATAATAATAAAAATAATAAATAGTGAAACCTTCAAACAAGAAATTTTGTCGACTAATATTTACACACGTTGTCCTGTATTGAGCTCTTAATAAAGCTTATATAGATCACAGCATGGGGGCCGATTCTACAACAACCTGCTATTTATTGCACACTTAACTAACTGCAGGGGATTTTTTTATTTATAGATTTTATCTCTAACCCTTGACCTAGTACTGCTGTTTTCAAATATATTATCTACCAATCTTTCTTTACATCATTTCCAGCTGTAAATTGATGTAAACGGATTTCACTGCGATCACCTTGTGATTTTAATTGTAACCCTATGTGTCTGATCTAAATTTGGCAAATTAGAGCCTTTTTGTTTGTACTTTCACAATTTGTTGTTATAGCATACATAAGCCCAGTTTTCTTTTATGTGTAGTGAAGAAAAAAAAGTTGTACGAGTAAGTGAAGTTTCTTTCACCTATAGCACTGCTAAAGTCCTCAGTTGCTCGCTTCGCATGCGGGAGGTCGGGGTTCAAACCTCGGCCTAGTCTAACCAAGACTTGAACGTTGGTAGTGACTGTTCTTTCACCAAGCACTTGGCATTTAGATATAAAGTCACGGGGTCCTTTGTAGGAGACCTTAAAACCAATGTCCCATGTTAATGCAGGAATTGTACGTTAAATAAACCCTCCCTGCAAGTTGCCCTAAGCGCACTGCAAAGGTCGAAATTTCTGGCACTTCAACTGAAGCTGGTGGCGTCTCGAAATCAGTGAAATATTCTTGACTGGGACGTTAAACCCCATTAAATCAAATCAATCTTTCACTTATATCGAGATTTGGTGGTTTTCTCTGGCCATTTTGGTCTACAGAACTTGATACGATAAAAGGAAAGAAAACTGGGCATGGATGTGAAGCATTCTTGTCATGATATGAAATTTTATGTAGTAATGTTGCATGTTTACTAGTTAAGTTCAATAAATACACAATTTTCACTAAAACGGCATTACAATGCCTAAAGTGTCTTGAGTAAATAAATTGTGTTGAATGACAACATATCACACTGAAATGAGCATTGTATGTCTACAATTGTGGTGTTGAGCAGTGCTGTTTTAACTTTTAAGCCACAGTCAAGATTTTTCACTTATGTTGACGCGGTCAGTTTTGTGGGGAGGAAACCGTAATGCCTAGAGAAAACATCCAATCTTCGGCAAGCAAACTAAAACACTTACCAACACTAGGACAGACCCGGGCGGGATTCGAACCTAGGTGATTGGAGACACTAGGATCCGTAAGTGACGATTTTGCGAACTGCAGGTTTGCGCTAACACATTATAACTGCCACACGGTGTAGGAGTGAAAGTCTTTCTTTGTATAGAGATATAGCGGGAAATTACACGTGTAAGTTTTAAAACGTCTGTGAAAACCAACTTAGTTTATTACAGTAATTTTTTCTCATAATCTAAATTTAATTTTATTTAATAACATAATAACTGCACCATTAGTGCTGCTTACTAAAAAAAATACTACGACACGCACATCTTGCATTTCAAACGTAAAAAAATCAACTAACTCATTACTGCGTTTGATATATAAATGTGTGTGCGAAATTTACAGATGACAATTATTGATATGATAATTCACTTGTTGCACGTGTTACAAATAAAAACTTTAAAATTCCATTAATAAAATTGTAGTGATCTATTAATGGATGGGCTAAAACACAGATGGTGGCTTTAACATTAACATTTACATTTAGCGTTTGAATTAATGCGGGTTACGCAGCTTAAAAATCTTTCCAAAATTATTAGAATATTCATTCTCATCATCACATCAACATCATTGCTTTCTGAATCTTTTGTCTAACAGTGTGCTAGTTAAAACATGGTCTGGATATTGGTATCAAGTTTTTTCATTTTGCATAAACGTGGTTTATTGTGTCCAAGCTTGATTCATGTATAGTTACCGTTAAAATTACTATTTTTTCTATTTTTCCTTATACGTTTATGCCAAAATGTTTTTAAACTTTTGTGTTGGTGTACCAAACCCAACTTAGAATTTTGCTCTCTCTCTCTCTCTCTCTCTCTCTCTCTCTCTCTCTCTCTCTCTCTCTCTGTTTCATTGCAATAACATAATTATTAAACATATGTAGCCACGTAACGTATATTAATGTCGACATTGTTTCTATCGCAAATATCGCGATATCAAACAGAAAAAGTCGCAATATCGCAATATCAAAGAGAACACTTTGAATAAATAGGTCACCTCACGATGTTAGAAGGGTACAACAAACTCCAATATAATTATGTTAATTCGTAACAGATGGTGCGGACATACACACGTATAATAACACTATCTTCTAGTGCCTATATATGATAGATAATGACGTCAGACAGATCACACAGGAATTGATTATAACATTCAGTAGGCGATATGTTATATAAACATATAAACCTCGTCAACTGACCTAACATCTCATGTGCAGAACCAATTACTGTCATGTGCAGAGTTCTTGAAATGTTACAAAGAAATATATTTATAAATTGTTACAAAATTTTTACTAAAATTTGTTTCTTATAAATATATGATTAAATACCGGTCCATGTTCCAATTCACAATCTAAAAAGCAAAATAAAAACTTTGAAAACTGACAAATAGAGTGAAATACGTAAACTTCCACCTAGTGAGGCCGGGTGCCCTGACTAAGAAAGCATCTTGTGTCTAGCTGGCTACATTCACTATGTGAGTTATCAAATTTAAGTTTGAAAAGAACATGAAACTATGAGACGTCAAATTTCCATGATGAAAAAGCAACAATGACAAATTGGGATTAGCAAATATTTAACTTTAAGAATTATAAACTTAACCTAAAAAAATTAAACATTTCTTGTTTGCTGTTTTAATTTGAATTATGATTTAATATTTTACTACATAACATAGGTTATTGTGAAGTGGTTAGAGTGCGCTTACAGATTATATCGACTTAGTGTTAGAAATATTATTTCTCCTCTACTCTTGTCCATAAGCCTTCATTCTTATGCCATTTATCATGTGGTTAACTGACAGTAATATGAACCAATTCTTAAGGTCAGTTGTAAGGTCAACCGTCAGAACTCAATTACAGATACAAGTTTTGAAACTGTATATTTTTACGACATGCAATTTCCGACTTATAAAATCGTCTGCTTCAACAAATGTCAATTTTGTCTGCTTCAACAAATGTCAATATCGTCTGCTTTATAATTTGCATTCTGATTGAAGGCGATTTGACGTCTTCGAACTGCTGAAAATTTTGAAAATCGTGTTGTTATCTTGAAATACATTTCCTTTCACTCGATAAGAGTACATTTCAATGATAGTTGTACAGATTAAATGTACAAGATGAAATATTAGACATTTTGATATTTCAACATCAAAATCTTTGGAATACCTCTTTTTGTTGTTTTCATGAATGCGAGATATTCAAATTACAAAACTATAATTGAATATATCGATTCCATTGTACACTTGTATTTTTGCTCTTAAAGTTTAATCAGGCTTATCTAAACCATGTTCTAAACTTTCTTGAAGCGTAATGCTTCTCTAAAAACGTATAAAACTTATTGTTTTTCTAAAAAATATATTACAAAGGTAAAATAAAGGCAGTAAATACACCATAATAAAGTTTAACTGTGGCAAAAAGCAAGGTAGGCAAGGCAATAAGGATCGTTTACTAACTCATTACTTTGGCAAAAAGCGAGCAGCAAAAATTATAAAGGGCATTATACAAATGCTGTACTGTAGATATAAGCATGATGGCCAAATCAGCGTGAAGAATAATGAGATAATGACATATCAGACTCTCCGAGGGTATCCATAACTCAGAAGGCAGTACTTTCTGCTGTCGGAAAGTATAACATTTAGCAAAATTTTCAGTCGTCTTAAATTTATAATTTATTTTAAACTAAGGTCTATTCCCTCATGTAAAACATTCTTTAGCTGGATTTGGATTCACAATTTTTTGGAACTTTAGATTTTTTGATTTTCAACTGTTTGGCGTATGTTTTTCAATCTATCAAAGTTTTCAGCCCCTAGTGTCACTGACAAGGATTGGTTTTCCGAAATGTGCACATCTGGCACAACAAAATTTAACAGCCATTTGGTATGTATTCCATATCCAAATCACAATTCAAAAAGGTGAAAACGTTTAAAACTGGCCAAGTCAGTTATACATGTGAACTTCTATTAAGCAAGTGAGGCCGAGTGCTCCGCAAGAGTAAGCACCTCCTGTCTAGCTAGCTACATCCGTCACGGGCAAAATTAAATTTAAGAATGAAAGAAGCATAGAACTATTGAAAGTCAAACATGTCCGATATAAATTTATATTATCTAAATGTTTTAAATATGTAATTCTGAAAAATATAGTCATAATATTTTCACCCGATAATATAAAAAAATAAAACACAAACATACGAGTTCATGTCCGAATCACAATTAAAATATGAAATATGGCAAATTTAGTTACACACGTGAAGTTTCATAGCGACCACGTACACGACAAACAACATGGGTAAAGTCTTAAAATTAAATAGAATTATAGTTCAAATCTAATTCTATTTTCATGCTTATGTTTTTCGCGTGTTTTATGATAAATAAATATAATAATCAATTATAGATTTTTGAAGCTAAATTAAGTATGTAAATATTTGTAATCAACCTTAATTAATAAATCACTACTTTTGTTTAATCAGACTGAGGTTTTGTGAGGTAAAGATTTCTATTCAGTATCTGTTCAAGTTAGCCTTTACTGCAATATTTAGTCGTTACCGCTTAATATCAATCTATCTTTAGCTTATGTATTTATAATTATATATACTTTCCTTAGTATTGAAGTATAAAAAATGTTGCTAGGAGACATTTGCATCTTTGTTCTAATATTGTGTTGTGTCGTGTTCTTAGTTGCTTTAGTTGTTCCGAGTACCTGTTAATCAGTTTAAAAGTTACCTTTTTCCTAATCGTTTTTAAGACAAAAATTATTCTGTTCCATTTTACAAACGAATTTTCTCAATAAAATTCAATCAAAATAAAATTTAATTGTCAACATTAAGGCAATCAACTTTAACCTTCTAATTAAAAAAAGAAATACAAATATAAAAAATGGTAACTAATTTTAAAAAATTCTACTTTCAAAAGTCGGATTTTAGTGCTAAAGTTGCACTGCAATTTCATCAGTGTTACCCTTTAACATAAACATTTAAAAAGAAGACACTGTTTGTTCAACAAAGCGCTTAGAATCCAGGCATGTTTAAGTTAATAATAACAATTTTATTAATATTATTATTAATATTTTCTAATAGAATTGAACAAAATTGTTTTCTTATCGTAATGGTATAAATGAAAGAATAGTACTTCCAAGGTTGAAGTTTACATGTTCAATTTGCCAGTTTGCATAGATACAGTTATAACAAAAGCAAGCAAGAACTAAAACAAACGAAATTAGACACAAAACTAAACAAATTTATAACACCACACTTTAACAGTTGGTCCCAAAATTAATTTCAAACCGTTTAATTCTATTGATAATAATGGCTAAGACTTAAAGAGTGACTTCAAAATAAAAAATAGATTATCTAATATATATAACAGAAATACCAGTTTACTTTTGATGTGTCAGATGTGCACATTTCAGAATTTTATCCTCATCAGTGACACTAAGACCGAAAAGTTTGATTGATAAAAAACATCAGCCAAGCAGTTGAAAATAAAATCTAAATTTCCAAAATTATATAAATCCAAATCCAGCTAAGGAATGCTTTGCATTAGGGAACAAACCTTAGTTTTAAATAAATTTCAAGTTTAGACGGCTGAAAATTTTGCCAAATGGTACATGTTCTGGCAGCACAAAGTACTGCCTACTGAGTTATGGATACCCTCGGGGAGTTTTACACTTCCAGCAGCGGTACCCGCTCAGGGGTATTAAATATGTAACACAGATACAACTTTAATTTTGATGTGCCAGCTGTGCACATTTCGGAAATTCATTCCTCATCAGTGACACTAAGACCGAAAAGTTTGATGGATAAAAACATCAGCAAAACAGTTGAAAAAAATCTAAATTTCCAAAATTATATTAATCCAAATCCAGCTAAGGAATGCTTTGCATTAGGGAACAAACCTTAGTTTTAAGTAAATTTCAAATTTAGACGGCTGAAAATTTTGGTAAATGGTACATTTTCTGGCAGCACAAAGTACTGCCTACTGAGTTAGTGATACCCTCGGAACCCGCTCAGGGGTAGTAAATATATAACACAGATACAACTTTAATTTTGATGTGCCAGATGTGCACATTTCGGAAATTCATTCTTCGACAGTGACACTAAGACCGAAAAGTTTGATGGATAAAAAACATCAGCAAAACAGTTGAAAATAAAATCTAAATTTCCAAAATTATATAAATCCAAATCCAGCTAAAGAATGCTTTCTAAGGAATCCAAAAAATAGATTGTCTATTTCAAGATTAACATGGTGAAGCTAAGGTAAATAAGAAATAACAACACAAAACAAGATGAACACATTAAAACATTTACACGGGACACATCATAAAATAAAGTTAAAAATATCATTTTTTGACCATGAATCTTTTCATATACGAATTAAAAATAAAGAACAAGTTGGCTATCTCAAAATTAACGTGATAGCGAAGACCAACAAGAACTAAAAACAACGATATTAAACAAAAGATAAATATTTTTTTTAAAAATTACTCAGTTCAACTCGAAGAATAAATTAAAAACATAATTCCTTTTAACAGTAGACCAGAAAGTATAAATTATAAAAAATTATTCTTTTTAACGATCAATCTGTTGGTAATAATGAACACCTCACGGAATAAATAAAAACATAATTCATTTACACCTTCCCTGAATTAACGCCGTGATCGTAGAAGCAAACAAACACTAAAACAATGAAAGTTAAGACAAAAAAGTAAAAATTTTAAAAAGACAATTTAGTGGGCCCAAAGAATGAACCTTAAAACATGACTCTTTTTCACCATTAACCAGTTTGTAATAATGGCTAAGAAATAAAGTATGTGATGTCTATCACAGAATTAACGTCTTCGATATAAGCAGAGTAATATATATGTGTATATCTTTCATACAACATCTTTATCAATCATAATTATAAATCCTTACCTTACGTATATAAATGAAACATCTGCTACTTCAACAACAACAACATGTTCTCTTACTGAATAAGTCCAAGAATTAAAAATAAAAATCCGTTTTAATATAGTCCATCTTCTATAAGCTATATCAGAATATTTATCATAAAGCTAATAAAAGACCTAATCATTTTGTTGTATATATGTAAAATCCTCCAATTTCTCAACCTGTTTTCATATCACTAGAGTAATTAGAGAACCCCAACTACCAACATGTACTAAATATTTAGTCTCGGTTATACAGGGGACAATAACAGAACAGCGTAGGTAAGAAAAGAAGAGAAAGAAAAGTCATTTGTAGCTAATCTACATGTACTTACAGTAGTAACGTGAACATTCCCGGAATAACCTGATTGCCAAAATACTGTAAACTGAATCTGGTCTCTATAGAATGGTAACGCATCATTTTGCTAATTAAACTAGACTCGTCAACGTATTATCATTTAGTGTTGATATGCCTACTTCACACTAGTCAACATATACAAAATTTCAGTATTCTAAAGTAATGTTATTTTTTTCTTAATTTACACCATTCAACTTTTACAAAATTTCGGTATTCTAAAGGGTTGTTATTTTTTCTTTATTTACACCAATCAGCTTGGACGAAATTTCGGTATTCTAAAATATTGTTATTTTTCCTTTATTTACACAATTTAACTTGTTCAAAATTTCGGTATTCTAAAGTATTGTTTTCTTTTCTTTGTTTACACTATTCAATTTAGACATAATCTCGGTATTCTAATTGTATTGTAATTTTTGCTTTTTTACACTAATCAGCATGGACAAAATTTACAAATGTCCATGTTTTTATTTTTTCTATACACCACGTATATGATAATACTCTAATTCTGCATCACTAGTATTTTTTATACTTGGTATTTATTTTCCAATTAACATTGATTTGGACTGAATCTTAATCTCTACTTGGTGTCGATTTCAAGCCTCTGTTTCTCGAAAGAAGCTCTTAGTTCTCTATCTGGCTTAATAAAGCTCCTTTAAAAAGACAAGTTTAGCACTATGACATTTTGTAAATATAAAATATGTTGCTTTAGTCTTTAGTCCTCCAATAGTTTTTTCGTTCATCAGCAATCACTCTGACATCTGAAAATGATTGAGTGGCTTTATATCTGATTTAAAACGATTTCTAGTAAAGGTGTACTCCCTCAGATATAAGACATGATCAATATAACATAATGGATCACAGAAAAAAAAATTCTTCCTTCCTTTGTGTAATTACACTAAATAACTGTCTGATTCTCAACGGTTATTTTACTGAAATTCTTTATTGAGACAGAAGAAAAACAATGCTTATAAAACAAATTTTGTTTGCTCTGTTAACGTCATTTACTTTAAATGTCGTTAACTTTGTTTGGCTAAAAATGCAAAATTGCATTGTCAAAAATAATCATTTTCATTTTCAAATTTCCGTTTTTATCTTGAAAGTTCAATCCCACTTCTTGTGTTTTCTATTAATTTTGTATCCTGGATTTTTGTTGCCTCCATTGGTCTTGTAGAAATATACCCAAACGTATCATATGTCCATGGTCACTTTCAAGTGTAAAACATATATGCATTAGAACGCCAGTAAAACATGCACGTTTAAGACCAACAAGTGTTTATGTTTAACTTTTATCTTAAAAAACTAGAAAAGAACTTACTTTACAAACTCCGCAGAAACAATACAATGATGATAAAGCCATGATATTTAACGAGATTTATATGACATTAAACTTTTAAATGTCATTAAAGTCATTTATATTGAATTTGATAAAAATTTGTAAATGCTTGAGGCAACTTACCGAGCTGAGATTTAACTGTCTGTATCACGTAAATAAAACAAGATTTTTTTCATTTATAAATAGCATCAAATTTCGTCTTAGTTTTAAAACACTGGTATAAAATTCATATGGAAGCCAGAATCTTAAAATCCGTTTTCAGCATCGATCCAAACACGACTAACAATAAAAATCCTTTTTCTTTTTATTTATCACTCTTTGCGTCCTCCTAAAACACCTATTTATAAAACTAAAAGCAATGGACACTGTTTATAAATAGATCTACTTTAATTAATAGCATGAAAATTCGATAATTTTGGTTTTGTTATAAAAAGGTAAAAACTGATTTACTTCACTGACATTGTTAAATTATCCACGGCTTTGCGTCATCATAACACTAAAATATCGATGAAAAGATAAAAACAGATATACAGATCACGTGACACACTTATTGTTCAGATACAAACTCTATAAAATTCAATAAGTTAAAATAAGCAGTTATTGTTCCAGAAATGAAATCTTTATTTAAATTAAAAAGAAGGATGGTTTGAACTTTAAAAGCAATAGACACGGTCCATTTGTTCCAATATTGTCCAGCTGAATTACTTCGATTCACACACTAGTTTCATTCGATATACATAACAAGATAATGTATTTTATGATGTCGTAAAAGATGGTATATTGATGAAATCGGTTCATAAAAATTGTGATATATTATTGTGTGGAGGATGCTGCGTATTAGATGTAAATTGAAAGAAATAAAACACAAACATGCCATTTCATGTCCAAATCACAACCCCCTCAAAAACAATGAAAAACTTTAACAAGAGGCCCATGGCCCTTAACGCTCACCTGAGGATATGTCCAAAATTGTTTGCAAAGTGCAATAGACAATATATTCAGTACAGAAACTTTACAAGTTTTCTCAAGTTAAGAACTGCCACAAAACTTATTCAGATATATATACAGTAACATTTCATTTATAGGTAGCTTATATTATATGCATGAAGTAACTGAAGTGCAATGAATAATTTTCAAATCATTAACCAATTTCAGTATACTTATGCAACTATGTCCTTGACTTTTGAACATATATGATCGTCATGTCAATACCTACCATATTCTATTATACATGCCTATACAAAAAGTCAGTAGTGTTCAAACATAATTAGCAATTTAAGTCTTCTTTTGCAGCTGTAACCTTGACCTTTTAACATATGACCTTGTATCATATGTCAAAATGATTAATGTCCCAATACCTACAATACTCTAATATACATGCTTATAAAAAAGTTAATACTTTTCAAGATAATTAGCAATTTAAGTCTTGTTTTGCAGCTGTGACCTTAACCTTTCAACATATGACCATGAACCATATATCAAAATGATCGCCATTTCAATACCTACAATAATCTAACATACATGCCTATACAAAAATTAACAGTTTTCAAGATAATTAGCAATTTAAGTTTTATTTTGCAGCTGTGACCTTGAACGTTCAATATATGACTTGAACCATTTATCAAAATGATCGTCATGTCAATACCTACATATTCTAATATACATGCCTTTACAAAAAGTAAATAGTTTTCAAGATAATTATCAATTTAAATCTTCTTTTGCAGCTGTGATATTGACCTTTCAAAATATGACCTTAAACCATATATCAAAATGACTGCCATGTCAATACCTACAATATTCTTATGTACATGCCTATACAAAAAGTTGATAGTTTTCAAGATAATTAGCAATTTCAGTCTACTTTTGCACCTTGACCTTTGAACATATGACCTTGAACCATATATCGAAATGATCGTTGTTGCAATACTTGCAATATTCTAATATACATGTCTATACAAAAAGTTAATAGTTTTCATGATATAGTGACAAATACATAATTTTAAGCAATTTCCCCACTCAGTACCTTACCATTTCCCCATTTTGAGCCCCATGGCTACCATTTGTTGCTAATCTAAAACTACATAACCTAAGGATGTTATAAATGAAATAACTATCTCTTGTACATTCAGAGGAGAAGATTTTTGAAGTTTTTCACTATTTCCCCTCTTGTGGGGCCCCAAGGGGACATAACTCTTTCATTTGTGCAAATCTGAAAGGGCTTCACCTAGGCATGATGGTTACCAAGTTTCATTAAATTTGACCCAGTGGTTTTGGAGAAGAAGATTAAAATGTAAAGTTTACGCACGCACGCACGCACACACACACGCACGCACATACACACGCCGCATCATACCATAAGCTCACGGTGGCTAAAGCCAGGTGAGCTAAAAACTGGCCAATTTAGTTATACATGTAAATTTCCATCAGAAAGAAAGACCCATGTTCAAAAAGGGAAGGCACCACCTAAGAAAGTATGAAAAACCGAACTCTTGAGTGTAAAAAATACGTATATAGTAAAAAAAAACAATTAATAGAATCTCCTGTTAAACGGTTTAAGAATTTATAAAGCTATCTAGACTATAAAATAATTATTTTCTGTTAATTCTGATCTATTCAAACTTGTTAAGCTAATTTAAAAAACGGGTACGCCTTAGTGTAAGATGTAAAGTCAAAAAATTATAAAAATTTTCTCTGCCCATGGTTCAGATGATTGTTAGGGCCATCTATACCTTGTTATGTGCACATCTGGCACATCAAAATTTAACTGGTATTTGTTTTATTTATTTACTACCCCTGAGCGGATACCGTTGCTGGTGGAGTCAAACTCCCCGAGGGTATCCATAACTCAGTAGGCAGTATTTTGTGCCAGAAAATGCACCATATAGCAAAATTTTTAATTTTGAAATTTATTTAAATTTATTTAAAACTAAAGTCTGTTCCCTCGTGCAAAGCAATCCTTATCTGGATTTGGATTTATATAATTTTGGAACTTTAGATTAATAAATTTCCAAATGTTTAGCTTATGTTTTTAA
The DNA here is from genome assembly GCA_029721355.1 of Tegillarca granosa. Taxonomy (NCBI): domain Eukaryota; kingdom Metazoa; phylum Mollusca; class Bivalvia; order Arcoida; family Arcidae; genus Tegillarca; species Tegillarca granosa. The sequence goes on along the minus strand of CM056603.1, from coordinate 41,810,432 downwards.
TCTATCAAACTTTTGGGTCTTAGTGTCACCGAAATGTGCCATACGGCGCATCAAAATTTAACTGGTATTTGTTTTATATATCTATACAAAACATGATGAGTAAACATGGTTTACATGAGGAGGAAGGATATGGCTATCTTGACCTCATAGATAACTAGTTTTAATCCCCCGTGTCCAAAATTTAGAAAAATTACACGTTTTAGAGGAGAGATAGGACTTTCTAGTCGCTGTTGATGAATGGATTAATTCTGTTCTATCCAAAACTGAGTAATCACATGATAAAGTGGAAAGCCTGGGTCAACAAATATATTGGAACATCAATACATTTATATAAAGTATTAGTCTGTCTTTTGATGTAGATATAGGGATACGTTTATGGAGATAAATGTAACAGATTCAGATTCAAACATTAATACCTTATACAAATGTAAATGTCGCTTGCACCTGTTACCTGCGTGACACCCACAATAAAGGTAAAATACATTTATCCATGAACTTATTGACTTTATCTATACTGTCAGTGGTAAAAATATTTTAATGTTTTTTTTTCTTTGTTGTATAGAATGTGTAATCATAACTTAAAATCATTCAAACAATGTTTAAGTACATGTAGTTATGAATTGGATGTTTTTTACCTGGATTAAAATAACCCCTGTAATTTGATGTCAGAGAATAAAAGGAAACATCATAAAATATTTGTCAACAGGTAACGAAACCAGAAACAAAAACAATTCATCTAAATACATAACACAATAAAACCTAGTCGGAATTTTCTCTGCCCTTAAACACTTAATGCCGAAACGCTGTGCGTAGGGTCAGAACAATTTGGAAAAAACACGGGGTTTTCTCGATAATCATCTGGGGTAGGCGGTGTCGCCACCCTATTTTGCTTCAGGCTGAAATACAATTGGACTTGAAGAACAACTACTTAACTTGATCCATAAGTGAATGATTTAAATGATAAAGTGAATGATGGTTAGAGGAACTTCGGGAACAAAATAAAACCAAAAACACATAAGTAGGTCAAATAAAATACAAACATACCAGTCCATGGGAAAAATAGAAACAGGCCTGTTTAATTATACACATGAACTTCCATCATGAAAGTGAGGCCGGGTGATTAAATGAAATCAAGAACAAAGCATAAAGAAATTAAAAGAAAACGGAAAGCCAAAGGATAAGATAGCAATGTTTGCTTTTTCTTATTACAAAGCATAAAACTTTATAACTATACTTTACTGTACAAAGTTTTTACTCATTTATCAATAAATGTTGCATATGCATTGCAATTTCAACACTTAACTATGAGGCTTTTTACCCAACAATAAACTTACAAATTGACACGTATATGTTAAAAAAAATTATAGAACACCAAGGAAGACATTTTTGTGTTTTGTTATTGATATTATTTTATATCTTATATCATGATAAATACCATATAAATAGTATCACGTGTGTTACTTAGACCACTGGGATTTCTCAGTCCTTATAAACACTTATCATTCATTAATTTCTAAAACGTTATCGATTAAAAATTACTTAATATTGACAAAAATACAAAGTTATTTACATATTATAGAATTTGTGCATAGAGATATATTGTATTGCCTTATGCGGCAAAGGATGTCACTGTCACCAAGATCACGTGACAACAATATAGTGAAAAAGAAAATCGAGACCGATGGTTACAAACTCAAGACAGCCAAACAGCAATCACAACAGAAGAAATAAATATAGAAATAAAGAAACTAGAAAAAAATATCACGGAGAACCCTGATGACAAATTACAAACAGCATACATAATATAACAGCAACAAAATTGAAAAGAAATATGTCTTATAGAGGTACTAACATACCAGTCCTTGTCCCAAATCACAATTTAAAAAACAAAGTAAAAACTTTTAAAGCTGGCAAATTTAGATATACACGTGAACTTCCCTCAAGGAAGTGAGGCCGGGTGCTCCGGAAGTGCAAGACCTACTGTCTAGCTAGCTACACCCGTCACGTGCAGTGCATGTCAATTTGAGAATAAAAGGAAAAAGAACTTTTGTGCGAGGCCCAAAATATAAACAAAAACAACTTATAACAAAACTTTTGAAAGTTTCTAAATTTCATTTAAAACTAATCTTAAAAACCAAACAAACTAATTAGCTAAACGCCATTGTTAGAATCGGTTAGATAACAAAATATTTGGAAGACCCCCAGATTCAACGACATAACGATTGCCAGTGTTGTAGTTCAAGTACTTATATAAGACATATTTTTCTTTTAATTTTAAAGCTAACGGTCCCTTATCATGTATGTTTTTATGAATTTCAATCTTTGTCTCTTAACCACCACGTGTCTTGTACAATGTGTTCAATTTCAAATTGAATAATAAGAGGTAAAAATAACACAATGGTAAGATTGTTTATGTAACATAAAATACATTGCTTGGTAATCAAAAGCTAGAGGGTATGGCATCATAATATTATGATTCATTAACGATAATTATCATAAAGATGGTTATGCCGAGTTCAAATTGCATAAGGCATATAATTGTCTGTTAATAATTAATTACCCCATAATTGAAATTATCATACAAGTTACTAATTAATGTTTCTCACAGGTTTTGGAGAGTTACCAAAAAGATAAAAACAACGAACAAACAAACAAACAAATGTATAAGCAAGCAGACAGAAAAATTATGATATGTAAATTTATTACAAAAAAATAACCCACACCTTCAAAAAAAAGAAAGAAAAGAAAAAAGAAAAAAAAAGAAAGAGGAAAGAAAAAAATAGATAATAATAATAATGAAACAAATGCCGAGAATTTTTTGATAAGTTTACCTGCAACCAGAGGCTGATCTAAAATACCATAATTATTTTTATTTAAATCATAAAGATTTTAAATGTCATTGTTGAACAATAAGTCAATAAAAATTGATGATAATAATTCATCAGAAAAATATATCACAGACAGTACATATAATGATAATTTAAAGAAAGAAATGGAAGCTGTAGAGCGTGCGTTCGTCAATTTTTCTGATAACCACAACGAAGATTTGCATAAAGCAATTTATCATTCCTTTATCATTCCATAGATTTTCATGATATCGCTTCCGGAGCAACCGGTCTCACTTTCTTGATGGTAATTCACGACGTGTATAAATAAATTTGCCAGTTATCAAAATTTGTATTTTTTTTCGGGGGGGGGGGTTGTGATTTTAGCATGAACTGGAATGTTTTTGTTTTATTTATTGGTCAAATAAAAAAAACAAGACTGAGGTATAAAATTCATCCAGTCTCTCCAATCCTTCAAAAACAAACTTTACAAGCCAACAAACTAAACTAGCTAAATGTCATTGTCAGAATCAATACCAATAAGGCCGATAACAAAACAACTCAATAAAAAACTGTCAATAGTTAGTTTTATGTTTCGTTTAGATCCACAATTACATTTACAGTATATATCAATACATTACTAAAATCAATAACAGAATTACTATATCCGTCCTGGTTTTATGATCCGTTCAAAATTAAATAGTTTACGTGCCACCAGATGCTGTATCTACATACCATAAATAATCTTCTAAATTATTTTTTTTTATTATCATTGAAAGTGTTCTTGCGTTATCTTTTAAAAATAATTTGATTTTTTTTCTTCTTCTTACAAAATAAGATATTTTTTGTATTTAGTAAAGTAGTAATAACAACCAATTTAATGAAAAATTCTAGGTCAGAACGGTGCTTGTTTTATTCAAACTTATTAAACTCGTTCAACCCCGGTCAATAACCTTTAGCATTGGTAAGAATAAAACTACGGACAAGACAGAAACACATCTAAAAGAAGTAGTACACTAACACTGAACGCATAATTATAGTCAACTACCGACAACTTTAACATAGAGACACTTCAAGTAGAATTAGTAGAATTAGTACACCAACACTGAACACCCCTGTATATTAAACTTTAACGAGAAAAAACAACTTCACACCAAGAAATAGTATAAATGCATAACACTGGTTGGGATTAAATCAAGTGGAACGAGTAATGTAGATGCTTTCATAATTACCAAAAACACCTCAATGTTGAAGGCAATTTAATATTTAATACATACATACATACATACATACATACATACGTGTGTGTGTGTGTATGTGTGTGTGTTACTGTACTACTTTTTGATATGTTTCTGTCTTTTTCATTTTACTATACTGGTCGAGAAGTATCTATTTTATATGTTTTCGATAAATTTTTAATTCTCAAGGTTCATATCATGCCTTTTAAGAAATGCACTTATATAAAGATCTCACATAACTCTTGAAAAAGCAAGGATGGGTGCATTGACTATTCGATAATAGTCGTTTATAAATGATTTCCAATCATCCTAAAAACATCCAGAAGTCTTGTTAACACAACATCTAGAATATGTTTTCAGTTCCAAGTTTTCTTTCTGTATTAATTTGACAATACTATATCGGCCCCTTTAGCTAACTGCAATTAGTGGTGAATCAAGGAATATTTAAGCAAAATTTTCTATTATTTCTAAAAATTTAAATCAATTTTAAATTTCGGTCTTTTTTCTATGTACATTTCTATTACTTATATGTATACTATTGACAGTGTGTGTGTGTGTGTGTGTGTGTGTGTGTGTGTGTGTGTGTGTATTTTATCACAGATGCTAAACAGAGAAAGAAAGAGGCATTTACTGCTAATATGATGATATATAATTAGTTTCTATCCCCAAGTCATATACAGAAAAATATAACATACTAATAATAAATCCCTTAGTGAGATGGAAAAGGTTGGTAATTTATGAATAACTGAGAGACACTGGTCGTAAATCTGACATCTTTAATTCGTCTATTGAATTCTGATACCATACTTCCATTAAGTCTTATCCTCTGTATATTTTCAAAATTTCCATGAAGACGCAAAAACGCATTAAATGTCCATATGTATTAATTATAATATATATTAGTAATGACATCCATATTGGCAGAGTGAACTAACACACGTCTAAACTAAACTTAATTGAATTGTTGTGTAAGTTATTTTGCAATTAAATATGAATTGACAAGTAGCAAATAAAACATAAAGTTGGTATTTGTAAACGAAGTTGGCAACAACACATAACGAATGAAGTATTGGTGTTTTACGCGCCCGACAAAATTCTATAACTTATCGAGTTCACTAGGAGAATGTTGAGTGAATTAATGGTATTTTACGTTCTCGAGGACATGATGGAAATGTTGAGTGAAGTAATGGTATTTTACGTTCTCGAGGTCATTATGGGAATGTTGAGTGAATTAATGGTATTTTACGTTCTCGAGGACATGATGGGAATGTTGAGTGAAGTAATGGTATTTTACGTTCTCGAAGACATGATGGGAATGTTGAGTGAAGTAATGGTATTTTACTTTCTCGAGGACATGATGGGAATGTTGAGTGAAGTAATGGTATTTTACGTTCTCGAGATCATTATGGGAATGTTGAGTGAAGTAATGGTATTTTACGTTCTCGAGGTCATTATGGGAATGTTGAGTGAAGTAATGGTATTTTACGTTCTCGAGGTCATTATGAGAATGTTGAGTGAAGTAATGGTATTTTACGTTCTCGGGGTCATTCTGGGAATGTTGAGTGAAGTAATGGTATTTTACGTTCTCGAGGTCATTACGGGAATGTTGAGTGAAGTAATGGTATTTTACGTTCTCGGGGTCATTCTGGGAATGTTGAGTGAAGTAATGGTATTTTACGTTCTCGGGGTCATTCTGGGAATGTTGAGTGAAGTAATGGTATTTTACGTTCTCGAGGTCATTATGGTAATGTTGAGTGAAGTAATGATATTTTACGTTCTCGAGGTCATTATGGGAATCTTGAGTGAAGTAATGGTATTTTACGTTCTCGGGGTCATTCTGGGAATGTTGAGTGAAGTAATGGTATTTTACGTTCTCGAGGTCATTATGGGAATGTTGAGTGAAGTAATGTTATTTTACCTTCTCGGGGTCATTCTGGGAATGTTGAGTGAAGTAATGGTATTTTACGTTCTCGGGGTCATTCTGGGAATGTTGAGTGAAGTAATGGTATTTTACGTTCTCGAGGTCATTATGGTAATGTTGAGTGAAGTAATGGTATTTTACGTTCTCGAGGTCATTATGGGAATGTTGAGTGAAGTAATGTTATTTTACGTTCTCGGGGTCATTCTGGGAATGTTGAGTGAAGTAATGGTATTTTACGTTCTCGGGGTCATTCTGGTAATGTTGAGTGAAGTAATGGTATTTTACGTTCTCGAGGTCATTATGGGAATGTTGAGTGAAGTAATGTTATTTTACGTTCTCGGGGTCATTCTGGGAATGTTGAGTGAAGTAATGGTATTTTACGTTCTCGGGGTCATTCTGGGAATGTTGAGTGAAGTAATGGTATTTTACGTTCTCGAGGTCATTACGGGAATGTTGAGTGAAGTAATGGTATTTTACGTTCTCGAGGTCATTATGGGAATGTTGAGTGAAGTAATGGTATTTTACGTTCTCGAGGTCATTACGGGGATGTTGAGTGAAGTAATGGTATTTTACGTTCTCGAGGTCATTATGGGAATGTTGAGTGAAGTAATGGTATTTTACGTTCTCGAGGTCATTATGGGAATGTTGAGTGAAGTAATGGTATTTTACGTTCTCGAGGTCATTATGGGAATGTTGAGTGAAGTAATGGTATTGTACGTTCTCGGGGTCACTATGGGAATGTTGAGTGAAGTAATGGTATTTTACGTTCTCGGGGTCATTATGGGAATGTTGAGTGAAGTAATGGTATTTTACGTTCTCGGGGTCATTATGGCAATGTTGAGTGAAGTAATGGTATTTTACGTTCTCGAGGTCATTATGGGAATGTTGAGTTAAGTAATGGTATTTTACGTTCTCGAGTTCGCTAGGATAATGTTGAGTGAAGTAATGGTATTTTACGTTCTCGAGGTCATTATGGGAATGTTGGGAAGTAATGGTATTTTACGTTCTCGAGGTCATTATGGTAATGTTGAGTGAAGTAATGGTATTTTACGTTCTCGAGGTCATTACGGGAATGTTGAGTGAAGTAATGGAATTTTACGTTCTCGAGGTCATTACGGGAATGTTGAGTGAAGTAATGGTATTTTACGTTCTCGAGGTCATTACGGGAATGTTGAGTGAAGTAATGGTATTTTACGTTCTCGAGGTCATTACGGGAATGTTGAGTGAAGTAATGGTATTTTACGTTCTCGAGGTCATTATGGGAATGTTGAGTGAAGTAATGGTATTGTACGTTCTCGAGGTCATTATGGGAATGTTGAGTGAAGTAATCTTATTTTACGTTCTCGAGGTCATTATGGTAATGTTGAGTGAAGTAATGGTATTTTACGTTCTCGAGTACAATAGTAAAATGTTGAGTGAAGTAATGGTATTTTACGTTCTCGAGGTCATTATGGTAATGTTGAGTGAAGTAATGGTATTTTACGTTCTCGAGGTCATTACGGGAATGTTGAGTGAAGTAATGGTATTTTACGTTCTCGAGGTCATTATGGTAATGTTGAGTGAAGTAATGGTATTTTACGTTCTCGAGTACAATAGCAGAATGTTGAGTGAAGTAATGGTATTTTACGTTCTCGAGGTCATTATGGTAATGTTGAGTGAAGTAATGGTATTTTACGTTCTCGAGGTCATTATGGTAATGTTGAGTGAAGTAATGGTATTTTACGTTCTCGAGTACAATAGCAGAATGTTGAGTGAAGTAATGGTATTTTACGTTCTCGAGGTCATTACGGGAATGTTGAGTGAAGTAATGGTATTTTACGTTCTCGAGGTCATTACGGGAATGTTGAGTGAAGTAATGGTATTTTACGTTCTCGAGGTCATTATGGGAATGTTGAGTGAAGTAATGTTATTTTACGTTCTGGAGGTCATTATGGGAATGTTGAGTGAAGTAATGGTATTTTACGTTCTCAAGGTCATTATGGTAATGTTGAGTGAAGTAATGTTATTTTACGTTCTCAAGGTCATTATGGGAATGTTGAGCGAAGTAATGGTATTTTACGTTCTCGAGTACAATAGTAGAATGTTGAGTGAAGTAATGGTATTTTACGTTCTCAAGGTCATTATGGGAATGTTAAGCGAAGTAATGGTATTTTACGTTCTCGAGTACAATAGTAGAATGTTGAGTGAAGTAATGGTATTTTACGTTCTCGAGGTCATTATGGTAATGTTGAGCGAAGTAATGGTATTTTACGTTCTCGAGTACAATAGTAGAATGTTGAGTGAAGTAATGTTATTTTACGTTCTCAAGGTCATTATGGTAATGTTGAGCGAAGTAATGGTATTTTACGTTCTCGAGTACAATAGTAGAATGTTGAGTGAAGTAATGGTATTTTACGTTCTCGAGGTCATTATGGTAATGTTGAGTGAAGTAATGGTATTTTACGTTCTTGAGTACAATAGTAGAATGTTGAGTGAAGTAATGGTATTTTACGTTCTCGAGGTCATTATGGTAATGTTGAGTGAAGTAATGGTATTTTACGTTCTCGAGGTCATTACGGGAATGTTGAGTGAAGTAATGGTATTTTACGTTCTCGAGGTCATTATGGGAATGTTGAGTGAAGTAATGGTATTTTACGTTCTCGAGTACAATAGTAGAATGTTGAGTGAAGTAATGGTATTTTACGTTCTCGAGGTCATTATGGTAATGTTGAGTGAAGTAATGGTATTTTACGTTCTCGAGGTCATTATGGTAATGTTGAGTGAAGTAATGGTATTTTACGTTCTCGAGTACAATAGTAGAATGTTGAGTGAAGTAATGGTATTTTACGTTCTCGAGGTCATTATGGTAATGTTGAGTGAAGTAATGGTATTTTACGTTCTCGAGGTCATTACGGGGATGTTGAGTGAAGTAATGTTATTTTACGTTCTCGAGGTCATTATGGGAATGTTGAGTGAAGTAATGGTATTTTACGTTCTCGAGGTCATTATGGGAATGTTGAGTGAAGTAATGGTATTTTACGTTCTCGAGGTCATTATGGGAATGTTGAGTGAAGTAATGTTATTTTACGTTCTCGAGGTCATTATGGGAATGTTGAGTGAAGTAATGGTATTTTACGTTCTCGAGGTCATTATGGGAATGTTGAGTGAAGTAATGTTATTTTACGTTCTCGAGGTCATTATTGGAATGTTGAGTGAAGTAATGGTATTGTACGTTCTCGGGGTCACTATGGGAATGTTGAGTGAAGTAATGGTATTTTACGTTCTCGAGGTCATTATGGGAATGTTGAGTGAAGTAATGGTATTTTACGTTCTCGAGGTCATTATGGGAATGTTGAGTGAAGTAATGGTATTTTACGTTCTCGAGGTCATTATGGGAATGTTGAGTGAAGTAATGTTATTTTACGTTCTCGAAGTCATTATGTGAATGTTGAGTGAAGTAATGGTATTTTACGTTCTCGAGGTCATTATGGGAATGTTGAGTGAAGTAATGGTATTTTACGTTCTCGAGTTCGCTAGGAGAATGTTGAGTAAAGTAATGGTATTTTACGTTCTCGAGGTCATTACGGGAATGTTGAGTGAAGTAATGGTATTTTACGTTCTCGAGGTCATTATGGTAATGTTGAGTGAAGTAATGGTATTTTACGTTCTCGAGGTCATTATGGTAATGTTGAGTGAAGTAATGGTATTTTACGTTCTCGGGGTCATTATGGGAATGTTGAGTGAAGTAATGGTATTTTACGTTGTCGAGGTCATTATGGGAATGTTGAGTGAAGTAATGTTATTTTACGTTGTCGAGGTCATTATGGGAATGTTGAGTGAAGTAATGGTATTTTACGTTCTCGAGGTCATTCTGGGAATGTTGAGTGAAGTAATGGTATTTTACGTTGTCGAGGTCATTATGGGAATGTTGAGTGAAGTAATGGTATTTTACGTTGTCGAGGTCATTATGGGAATGTTGAGTGAAGTAATGGTATTTTACGTTGTCGAGGTCATTATGGGAATGTTGAGTGAAGTAATGGTATTTTACGTTCTCGAGGTCATTATGGGAATGTTGAGTGAAGTAATGGTATTTTACGTTCTCGAGATCATTACGGGAATGTTGAGTGAAGTAATGGTATTTTACGTTCTCGAGGTCATTATGGTAATGTTGAGTGAAGTAATGGTATTTTACGTTCTCGAGTACAATAGTAGAATGTTGAGTGAAGTAATGGTATTTTACGTTCTCGAGGTCATTACGGGAATGTTCAGTGAAGTAATGGTGTTTTACGTTCTCGAGGTCATTATGGTAATGTTGAGTGAAGTAATGGTATTCTACGTTCTCGGGGTCATTATGGGAATGTTGAGTGAAGTAATGGTATTTTACGTTCTCGAGGTCATTATGGGAATGTTGAGTGAAGTAATGGTATTTTACGTTCTCGAGGTCATTATGGGAATGTTGAGTGAATTAATGGTATTTTATGTTCTCGATGTCATTATGATAATGTTGAGTGAAGTAATGGTATTTTACGTTCTCGAGTTCGCAAGGAGAATGTTGAGTGAAGTAATGGTATTTTACGTTCTCGAGTTCGCTAGGAGAATGTTGAGTGAAGTAATGGTATTTTACGTTCTCGAGTTCGCTAGGAGAATGATGAGTGAAGTAATGGTATTTTACATTCTCGAGTTCATTATGGGAGAATGTTGAGTGAAGTAATGGTATTTTACGTTCTCGAGGTCATTATGGGAATTTTGAGTTGGTTTAAGGTATTTTACGCCTCTTAGTATATATATTATTTATATCGTTGCCATAAAGGAAAAACGAGTAAAGTTATGGTTTTTATGTCCCTGAAAGTCTTTTTTTAAAATTGATATTGAGGCCAATAGTGTATGGCAAGTGGAGGAATTGTACTTTACGCCCTTGAAATATTTTTTTTATTCCTTATCGAGGGCATTAAAAGAATGACGAATGGGATAATGGCATTTTACGCCCTTAAAATTAATTTATTACTTATGTTGAGGTCACAAAAGGGAAGGGTGAGTAGAGTAATAGTAGACTGTTGCAAAATTCGTGGTTTGCTTTTCAAATTTCTTTTTCTTTCTATTCTGAAGAAATATTCACATATCTGCAACATAATCAATACAAATACGATGGATTCATAGCATTTTAAATTTGTCATTAGTAAACTATTTCTTTCAAAATGATTTCTGTCAATTTATAAATTAATAAAATTAATTAAATAAATTTATAAAATTTAGAAAATAACTATTTTATTCAATATATACAACGCATAACCTTTGGTGTTAGGAGACGTCAAGCTATATGTGACGAAGGGTACTTTAAGACCTATTAAAGACTTTAGCATGACTGGTTAGATGAACATCTTCGATGAAATTAGAGAAAACAAAGTTTATATATCATTATTGTAGTACGTTCTTAATTTAAAAAAAAACTTTTTTTTTTTTTGCTGACATAAGATGAGCTCCCCTATTATGTTGAAAACTATTTAGAGATTATTATATGACCATTTTGATATCACACCCTTTATCAGCCCGAGAGTCCTGATATCAGCCAGAGGGCCGAAGGCCCGAGGGCTGATATCAGGACTTGATGGCTGATGAAGGATGTGATATCAAAATGGTCATATCATAAACTTTTTATCATATGTTTCCTTTGAAGTAAAATTAACAATTGATAATAATTAAATTTTTAAGCTGTCCAGCGGGGTTTTTTTTATATCTATCATGATCTCATAGATGATTTTTTACCGTATACGTCATACGTCAATTTTACCCTAAGCAACCGCTGACGTTGATCTTCCAACAACTAGGTCAGTCAGTCAGTCGCCATATTCGTCCAACATGACGTGGACAGAGGCATTTGTTTCTTCATTAAAAAGTGAAGGTTGTTAAAAAATAAAACTAGTTTTAAGATCTGCAGTCATAAATCTTGATCGTGATGACAACAGACAATCTGAGTTTTTGAACCAGCAGGTGCATTATATTTTGGATATGTTACACTGATGACAGGGAAACGTCTCCGCACAAATACAGAAACAAATTGGCTACTAGCTTAAATGATTTAAGTTTTGGCTTCTGTGAGTTTATTTGTTGATGATAGTGATGACAACATATTATTAATTGATATTTTTGTACGTGTTAACAGTTCCGCTTTGAACTGATGTCTCATTTTTGTCCTGACATGCTTGTCTCAGCTTGAAGCCAGTATCGTTTATATTTTCATGTGCCGTCGTGCACAATCAGTGTAAACTAGTTGTACCTCTCCGATGTGTTTGTATGTATGCAAATTCCGAAACTCTGTTTAAAATTGATTTAAAAACAACTGATACATGAATGTACTGCCCAAATGCTCGTCGTGTTAACCATAAACAGTTAGTATCAAGCTGAAGCGACACGAAAAATCCGCCATTATCGGAATTTTATCAGGGGTGTGATATCACTTTTCTAGGGGTGTGATATCACTTTCTAGGGGTGTAATATCACTCGGGCTGATATCAACTTGTGTAAATTCGAGAGTTATCACACATACAAAAATAGTGATATTATTAGTAAACATATGATAAATATATATATATATAATCGCAGAAAAAAAGATGCGCAACGTCCAATTCCTTTATTATCATGTGCCTATGTTAAAATAACAATCACAGCACAATGTCGATTCGTTTATTTTCTTTTCAAATGTTTTAAATCACGACTACAGTGCAAAACCTGTATCCTTGCTAAGCATTATCTTCACGCAGATGGAATATACTTCAAGTCACGCAGGCGTTTAACATATTTAGTAATCATTAATTATTCGACGATCGTTACAAATCTCTCTAGCGTGTAGATCTAGGATTTTTATTGTATCATTACTCTTTATCTTAGCAACTCCTAACTTTTGATAAGATTTCAAACTGGTTAAAAATGTTCTCTGTTGTAAAATCGTTTTTCAGACGTTAGAACCTCTATTTCAAAACTTCACCAACAGGTTCGATTAGTGCTTTAACTTATTTTCCCTCAGTACCATGTATTTTATTTACGAATAACATTTATTCAACCCCCCCCCTCTCTCTCTCTCTCTCTCTCTCTCTCTCTCTCTCTCTCTCTCTCTCTCTCTCTCTCTCTCTCACCAATTTTCATTTATCAAAATATTTTAAATGACATGTTTTTTAAAATATTTTTAATAAATAAAAATTGTTGAGAGAGAGAGAGAGAGAGAGAGAGAGAGAGAGAGAGAGAGAGAGAGAGAGGGAGGTTGAAAAAATGTTATATGAAACGGAAACGAAGATTACAATATAAACCAAAAAGCTGCTGCTGATGATGATGATGATGATGAAGATGATGATGATGATGATGATGAAATAGATGATAAACATAATATGTGAAAGACTTTGACAAAAATAACGATGAAGGTGTAAAATATAGGAGTGATAGTGAGAACGATAATGGTGATTATTTATCTATAATTGTGGGTGGTGGTTCATCTTTGTTTTAAGTACAGATACTTGTATTACACCAATTGTAACTTATATAAGATAAATAGGCAAACATGTAAATTACTTACATCATTATAATTGTGCCCTATGAATTAACTTCTGTAATTAACCATGGTTAAGTAATTAACTAGTGTTAATTATAACGTGTATAACTGTACTCTATCGTAGAGTCTACATATGTTCACATCTCATGTTTTTTTAATTATGTTTTGTTCCGTAATATTCCATTTAAATTGACATTGATTTTATACCGAAAAATCAAGGCGTTATGTTTTCTAAAGTGAGGAGCAGTATTGAATAGAGAAAAAGCTTTTAATTGCATCTTCTGAAATTCTAAAAAAAAACCGCATTCTTTTATCAATAAGAGTTGAGTTGAGTAATCGTGTTTAACGTCCCACTCAAGAATATTTCACTTATATCGAGACGTCGCCAGCTAAAGGCGAAAGTGCAGAAATTTTGCCTGTGCGTTGCGCTGATGGCATTATACAGCAGGGTTCTTTATCGTGCCATGCCTGCCATGACATGGGACCTCGTTTATTTTAAGTTCCCATCCGAAAGAACCGTGATTTTCATTTCGTAATGCCGAGTGATTGGCGAAAGTACAGTCACCACCCATTTTCAAGTCTTGGGTCTGACCCGGCCGGGGTTCCAACCCACGACCTCCCACTTACGGAGCGAGCACTCTACCGATTTCATCGATAAGAAATTTAAAGCTTTATACAACATGTTTGGTTTAATTTGAAGAATTTTTAAATTTTACAAAAATAAATAAATAAATAAAATTATGTACATAACACTTGTAATAAATAGCTAAACGACCAAATCAATTCACAAGACTTGAAATGAGAAATACGGGGTTCATTATTACAAATGCCTGTATGTGTTTATCTAGAAGCTATCCAACCAAAACGGAAGCTATGTACATGTAATTGAGAATAACTGTATATATCAAAGAGAAAAATTAAAAAGAAATTTTAAAAAATTAAAAAAAAAAAAAATTTAAAACAGTTGAATCAAATGTGTACATAAGAAATGCATAATGCATTTAGTCAATATGTAGATTGACACGACTTTCATAAAAATGATAAATTTATTAGTTTTTTAACATTAAGGTCCAGACACCTTTCCAGTGCACTCAAACACTACTACAGTAGCCCAGTTGGCAGAGTACTCGCTTGGTGTGAGGTAAGTCTGGATTCGAACCCTGGCCGGTTCTGACCAACACTTGAATATTGGTAGTGACAGTTCGTTTAGCCAAGCACTTGGCATTTAGAAATGAATGCCACGTGGTCCTTCCAATGAGACCTTAACTTCCGATACCCTGTGTCACGACAGGCGTGATAAGCTAAAGAACCCTCTCTGCACATTGTCCTAAGCGCACTGAAATGGTCAAAATGTCTGCCACTCCACCAATATAACTGGTGACGTCTCAATACAAAGAAATATGTTTGACTTGTTACAAATGTCTGTATGTGTTTATCTAGAAGCTATCCAACCAAAACGGAAGCTATGTACATGTAATTGAGAATAACTGTATATATCAAAGAGAAAAATTAAGAAGAAATTTTAAAAAATTAAAAAAAAATTAAAACAGTTGAATCAAATGTGTACATAAGAAATATAATGCATTTAGTCAATATGTAGTATGACACGAATTTCATAAAATGATAAATTTATTAGTTTTTTAACATTAAGGTCCAGACACCTTTCCAGTCCACTCAAACACTACTACAGTAGCTCAGTTGGCAGAGTGTTCGCTTGGTGTGAGGTAGGTCGATATTCGAACCCTGGTTGGTTCTTGACCAAGACTTGAATTTTGGTGGTGGCAGTTCTTTAGCCAAGCACTTGGCATTTAGAAATGAATGCCACGTGGTCCTTCCAATGAGACCTTAACTTCCGATACCCTGTGTCTCGACAGGCGTGATAAGCTAAAAAACCCTCTCTGCACAATGCCTTAAGCGCACTGAAATGGTCAAAATTTCTGCCACTTCACCAATATAACTGGTGACGTCTCAATACAAAGAAATATGATTGACTTGGACGAATAACCCGAAGGAATTTGCCAGTGTATCACGTGAGACCTCATAGCGTTTGTGCGGGACAATTATTTCTATTGACAACGGAATCGCATAAAGTTACGTTTTCCCCGTAATCACGACGTTTTTTTGGGAATATTTGACGTAGACGTTATCCATTTCATTCCGCACAAACGTTAAAAGGTATTGATCACGTGGTACGCTGGCGAATTCCATTAAATCAAATCAATCAAACAGAAAAATGGAAAAAGAGACATTTTTTGTTTTATCGATAAAAGTACACGTGTTAGGTACAGATGTGCAACAATACCAGATCTTCGTGCTGTAGGTTCATCACGAGATAATTGGAATAAATAATTTGATTATACAAATGCCATAAAGCTCTTATATCTGTTTTCGTATTGTATTTTATTGTTGATTAACATTTGATTTCCAGAGCATTAGTTGCTAAGATAAACAATACCGTTACTAAGGTATTTAAAAGCTTGTGGCGGCAATACTGCTTAATCTTTAATAGACCAATTATTTCTAAATTTCAGTAAACTGAATTACTTGATTAATTTCATCAAAATTGTTTAAATGTCGTGCATTTGTTATTTTATCCCTGCTCAATATTGATTCGCAGTTTACATACGTGCACTAAAATCCTTATAAAAGTCGCATTTTAGAGGCCAAATATGACTTTTAGAGTTTTATGTAATAAATGTTTATACTGTGAAGCTGAAGAAAGTACTTCTAGACAAGTACTTGTAAATTTATAAAGTTATAGGTTGTGAAACTGTTCCTCTCAAATTACGTCATAGAACAAATGTCCACGTCGGTTACATCAGAAGACGTTTATTTCAGTGACGTCATTCATAACAATGGTGTTTCTTTCCAGGAAATCGCACCTTAAAATCACATGATGCGACGTCATGGGTAATTTTTTTTCCAACTTTTGCGAGCAAAGTTGTTTCGTTTTAAAATTTTTGTTTAATTTCAAGGACCAGAATCCGGTTTCACAATTATTCCTTAATTAAATTGTACTTAACTTAAATTTGGTAAATTTGAAAATTTAATGATTTCGTTAATTCTTTAGATATTCGGGAATGGAATTCGCCAGTGTTTCACGTGATACCTCATAGCGTTTGTGCTGGACAATTGTTTCTATTGACAACGGAATCGCATAAAGTTACGTTTTCCCGTAATAACGATGTTTTTTCGGGAATATTTGACGTAGACGTTATTCATTTCATTCTGCACAAACGTTAAGAGGTATTGATCACGTGGTACACTGGCGAATTCCATTCATGGTGTCATTTTGAAGATCTCTTCAAACTTGTTACATTTTTATCTAGTTTTATAACAAATGTTTATTTTAAATTCAAAAAGAGATTGCCAAAATTTACTTATGTAAGTTAAGAAAAATCTTAGCTAAGTAATGATTGTGAAACTGGAGCCAGGCTATATAGAGCTCCGTTAGTTAAACCAGGTGTTTAAATGAAACTGTATCTCGTGTTTTAAGCTTAAACAATTATTTTGATCTATGGTAATGCATTTTATTACTACTATTAATTGGCATTGATTTATTTCTACTCTTTATGTGATAAATATAGTTAGTTGATAAAACATTTTTAATTTTTACTAAACAATATGGTTATCCTATCGCAACACTAAAGACCACTGTTTTTCAAACATGTTGAGACCACGTATAATATAACAGTCTTTACCATTTGAGTCACTGTGTTTGTGACAGCGAATTTTGCTGAATATTGATAGAAGATCCAATTAAATTGAATTCGGTTTTAGTATTTTTCAATTACTTAAAGCTGCATTAAGCTTTCCAAAGAAAAAAATAAAACGGTGCTAATCTAATTAATGATGTTCCTAATGAACAATGTTACATTTGGTTCAACGATAAAAGCTCGAATAAATACAGAAATTACTGTAATTACCCAGCGAGATGCAGCATTGGGATGTAATATTAGAACATGGTTACGTCATTAAAAAAACGATTCATTTAAAACAACTTTCAAAACGGTGAAATACGATAAATTAAACATAGAACTTCGTTGAATTTGTCATTTCTGACTTCGTACGGGATACATAACACCATTTCAAATACATCTGGATATTAATGTTTCACCTTTGATTCATGGGATTTTCCGTACATCCGTGCGCATGCTTCAAGCTCATAATAATCATCATTAAATTGATTCCGTTTATTTACAGCTAAAAGAAATGAAATTTTAGAAAATGAATATCACGGATCGTGGTTAGAGGAGATCCGTTTTTAAAAAATATGTTTTTAGAAAATCAAAAAAAAAAAAAAAAAAAAAAAAAAAAAAAAAAAAAAAAATTTCAGAAAATTTTCAGAAATTAGAAAATTTAAAAATTTAAGGCAGTAAGTCTAGTCGTAACTGGAAATCGTTATACATCGCGATTACCATACAATATTTCTATAGAAAGAAAATTGTTGCTGCTATGGAGATTTTACCTTTGTAAATTGTTCAAATATTTCACTGGAAGTGATGTTTTTGGTGACGCATTACGTCGTATGCGCAAAAGAATCCACCATTTGCCTTGTTTTTTCAACATTTTAAATCCCCGTAGCACAAACTTTTTACTGTGTGTTTAAATATACTATGGTTATCTCTGATTCGCGTAGCGATTTTCAGTTATGACTATATTCATTAAGTGCAAATACCAAACTTAACTAATAATTAAAATTTCTACTAGAATTAAGCAAAGTTTACTGTCACAAACACAGTGACTCCAGCAGTTGTTTCATGTTTTGGTTTAGCCTTGGTGGTAAAGAGGGCTAAAGTGCGCTATTACGGATAACAGCGCCTCCAAACCCATGGTTTCGCTCGTGTTGACCCTACTTAAAGAAGGTTTAACAGTTTCTTTTCCGATGGCCCTTGATTTTCTTCGGGTATTTTGGTTTTCTCCACCATCTTGGAACCTTTCGTTTCGATGTAAGTGAAATAATTTGGTCTTGAGATCAAAAATAGATTACATCAATCTACTCGTTTTGACAGTATATATTTACCACTTCCGTGTTAAGCAACTAAATGCACAATTTCTTTAACATACGCTTTTACCGTCTACTCAACGGAAAAGACAACATTTTTTCATTCGAATCAAATCGGAGATTGTAGACGTTTAGGAATTTCTTGAATTATTTCGTTAACACAAATATAATTCTGATATCAAACTTATTACTCGAGTTTTTCCAGAAGCATTTTTATAGATTCAGTTGGTCCTTTTAAAATGCACACCCAAACTTTTACAAGTTCGGTGTTTCAGTAGCAATTTTATAGATTTATAGTGTATCATCAATATTTTGAAAAATAATCTTAATTTATAAACGTCACACTCAATTATAAGAAAAATCTCGTTCCTTATATTATAGTAAAAATAATTATTGCTGTCATCTGCATGATTTTGAATATCTCTTTTGTAAAATTCAAAACTCTGCACATGACACTGCCATTATCAATTAAAAAAAAAGAATAAATAAATTAATATTAATATATTTATATTTATATATATATATATATATATATATATATATATATATATATATATATATATGTATAAATTTAAACAAATTAATGCATTTTATATGAAGTTTACCAATTTAGGTATGCTGACTTTATTCAAAATTCTAACAAAAAAACCCCATCCAAATCCTAATTATGATAATTAAGTTAATTAGGCGATGGTTTATTTCTTTGTGGATGTAAATAGAACATTATTTGGATAATAAGCCAGTGTAATACATTATTTGTTAATGCTGATCATCAAACGCAACACGGCCATCTCTGCAATGATAGAAAACAAATGTTCATCACGGCTAAAACTCGATACCAATTACCCTATCATGGCCTATAATCGTCATGTGTTACGCCGTGCATATCTCTGTTATATTGTTTGTACAGAAATTGTAGGTGGGGGACCTTCATGGGATATAAAATCATACTTATTTCTCGTGTGTGTGTGTGTGTGTGTGTGTGTGTGTGGTTCTAGCTTCTTCAAAATCTGTATTAAAAGCTAAATTTTATGCTGAGCTTTCGGATTTTTTATTTTTTTATTGTAAATTTTCATTCTTTTTAACTTTTTTCCTTTAGCAATTATCACAAATTAGCAACAGCTTACTCTAAATAAAAACCACGTGTTTGCAAGATGCGTGAAAAATATTTTTTTCTATTATGTAACAATCATATCAATTACCTGTAGAGTGATGTAAAAACATTAATATATATTTAATATCATAATCAGCATAAATCTATGACAGTTTATATATATATATATATATATATATATATCTGTTATTATTTCACAAGTGAAAATGTTATCTTAGTTCGAAGACAAAAACAAGCTTATTTATAATAAACAATAATGCAACATCATATGTGCGTCAAAATTCTACACAAGCAAAAATTACCAAAAATTAAAAAACGCTTCGAGGTGGCTGGATTTAATTTGAAAGATTGGCCGTTTATTTCGGATTTTGTGCCTCACAATTACATCACAAGAAGCAAAAAAAAAAAAAAAAAAAAAAAAAAAAACTGAAATTAAAAATATATTAAATTAAAAAACCTACCTTCTAAAATAAATAAAAATCAGCTATCTCTCCAAACACATCTTTGTAAAAATTCCCGAAATAACGGTCATCGTCTTTATGATGGTAAATCGTCCATTCTGTAGATGTTTCCTATTCGTATACTTTATGATATCCTTGTCATAATCTATCACTAATTTCGTTGTGCTCTCACATCGCAATGTAACGACAATGTAATGAAAACAGTCTATTTTCGGCGTTCTCTATCCCCGACCGACTTTTGGCAAACTTTCAGTTATATTTTTTCTTACCAGCTTTATTTGACATTGGCTATCATATCGTCGATTCCCTTGTTGTTTGAAAGCAATGTTAATAATAAGTGTTTTGTTGTAGTGTTGGCATCGACGTAAAACGTTGTTATAAAACAAATAAAATATTTATAATGATAATTGGTTTATTATTAATTGCTCATTACTAATTAACAATTAACGTTATGATAAATTGACCGGAATCAATGTTTTTCCTATCTTAGCAACGAATATCGAAACTTCGATAAACGAACTTCACTAAAAATAAATTTAAGTAATTACCGTCATATGCGCACATAGATTCCAAACACGGTCTCCAAAGAATGAAAAAATTTTAACACTCAACTTCAAAAATCGAACTTCACAAAAAAATAGCTGTTCAATTAATTGCCATTATATGTACTCAATATTCCCAAGATGTTAACACTTTCTCCAAAGATTGAGAAACATTTACACTCGTAGCTATTATCATGTTAAATACATCAAATTTCAATCTAAATGTCATAGATAGAATTTTTCTAGAGGCTGCTAGCACAGGTAGATTTTTACTTTTAAGATGTTAACATTTCCTCAAACGAATCAGAAATTTTGAAAATATATCATACACATGCCCAGCACCATATCAAAATACAAATCCATGTTATTAACAACGGTTTAATTAGCTTTGTATAAACACATGACTTAAACAATTGTGGGGTCAGTACAAGGGTGTTTACCATAGAAAATCTTTGACTTTCAGAAACTCAGAAACAATGAGCAAAACTTTAATTAAATAAAAAATTAAATGGGCGTCCCTACGATCTTAAAACTTTCTCCAATTTTGACCAATTTCAATAAACGATTTCATCTTTTAAATTAGTCAATAACACAATTATTTCTATATCAAAAGCCTCAAATGCAACGTTTACACTTTTTAAAAACAATTGCGATTCTGTAAATAAGAATTATTTCTCTACAACAACGAATTTGATCTTTTGAAATATTTAACATCAAACATTAAACGTTTTTAAAAATTCCAATGGGCAAAGATTGTCGGCAAACTGGGTTTTCCTCTAAAAGTTTTTATCCTTTCAAATATTTATTATCACGATAAGTTCCATATCAAAACACTAATTGGCTACAAGCTGCAAGTTCTCCTTCATACAACTTTTTTTTATAATATTTAGTTCCATAATAAATTTTAAAAACTTCAACTTTAACATTTCAACATTGTGATGTCACATTTTATTTGCTGTTATTAAAGCACATGTGGTCTTCAATTATGCTTTTCCTTCAAAAAGATGATAACGATGATATGATCCATTGTTATTTTTTTTACATAAAGCTAAGCTGTTTGTTTGAACAATTTGTATGTATTCATACTTAATATTATATATATCTTGTTCCATACAGATGATCGATTGGAAACAAAGCCATGTGTTTTCTCGGGGGAGCTAAGTGGAACGCGTTGTAGATTTTTGTAGCCATCCTCCCGGGTTATCTTTCTGTATCTTGTCAGTGCTAAAAACCATGCTTCGACATTTGATTAATGTTTTTAATTTATTAAAAAAAAACTGAAAACCCCCAAAAAGATTACAAATTATATAAATTCAATTACCATTGTGTCTTCTGATTGGCTGAATGAAAAGCACAGCTATCTGAAGTTCGTAAAAAAAAACTTCATTCACTAATGTTTTTCGTTGTCCGGTGGGTATATGCTTATTCCGGAAAGTTCCGCACGATTTTCTCTGTGTTCATGGATATTTTTAAAATCATAGTGACGTTTATTGAGCTTGACGTCATGAACATTTTATTCACTTTTTATTACATATTGTCAGCAGTCAGCCATTTGGTTGTTGTGTAACAGGGAAGGCAACATATATAAACAGCAATAAAACCGGGACTCAAACATCTGGGAACCTCAATACTAGCAAGACTTTACAATTAATCTAGTTCGCTATACCAAGTTTTTTTTAGTATTATTTCTTTTTTTTAAAATTTATTTTTTATATTTTATTTATTTATTTATTTATTTATTTGATTTTACAAATTTGAATCCTAACCACCAGGAGCAAGCCAAGGACCAACCTATTGGTCGACCAATTTACAGGATAGTACTTGGACTCGAAACCTGGAATCCTACCGGGACACTCGATCGATTGAGCTAATAAGTTTTCTGTCGAGTCCAGTCGGCCACAGCAGCTAGCAATTTAAGCAAATTAAAAGCAATTCTCTAAGTGGTTTGTTTGTTTTTCTATTCAATTTACTAGTATTATCCATATCTATGATGTATAATTTTCATAGTTTTTTTAAACGATCATAAAACGAGTTTGTTTTTTACTGTTCTTGTCCTATTTGTCTGCTGTTATCACTAATACCATCTGTATTGAATACGTTGCGAGTAGGCATTCATATTTACAATGAGACACAGTTTAAAATAGCTTTATTTTTTAGTCTGATTGCGAACCATGAGACTTTGCTCTCATATATACAAAAACTTCAGTACTTAGTATTTTTCTCAGACTTTTACATCATCTAGCTCAAACTCTGAGTTTCCTGAAGACATTTTTTGAGTCTTCTTTTAGAGTAATTTGGCAAAAAAGCAGGATTGTTCCTGAAAAACGTAGCAACATTGTTTGTTGTTGTTTCATTTTATTTACTAGTGTAAACCACAGCTTAAATATTATTTATTTGTTATTTTTTGAGTCATAACATGATAAAATGGTTTAGCGTGTCATAAAAAGTGTGCACACCGTTTTTTCAGCTTTCTCAATAAACTTGTTAATACCCACAATTTAATTTTAAACACTTAATAAAACAATGTTTTTTCATATTTTCTAGATTTTTTATTTTACTCTGAATTAAACTGTCAACAACAAACAATTTTAGCCAATGAAATGGAACAAGATATAAGCCCTTCATGTTTAGCGTTACTATGGTTGCATGGTTTATTTGAGTATTTGAGTATAACGTGAAAAAACTATCGCGTGAGTTAATTTTTTATTGCAGTATAATATTTCCGAATTTACAAATTTAATTATTCTTGAACACCATCAAACAAAACTAAAAATGGACCAATGGTTATCTTAACACTATGCAGATGTTTAGACGCCTTAAGGCAAATAAGACATACCAATGAATACCATTTTGTCTTTAGATTATGGGCTACTTCAAAGGCCAGGGACTCGGTGGCCGAGTGGACTAAAGCGCAAGCTTACGGATCACAGTGTATCTCACCGTCTAAGTTAAAATTCCACTTACACAAATCCTAGTGTGGGAAAGTTTGTTTGTAGGTTCGCTTGCCGAAAGTCAGTTTTTATCTGGACATTCCGGTTTCCTGTACAATCCCGGCACCGACCGCCTCGATATTAGTTTAAAAATCTTGACTGGGACCTTAAACACCATTACTTAACTAAACCCAACTGACAAGAGTTTTATAATCATATCACTGTTCACGTTATTGGCAAATGATCGTTAAATTTGAGGTAAAATATAGATTGGAAGAACGAAAAACGTGAAACGCCGAAAAGAACACGACACAATACAAGTCGATGATGAAACAGTCAACGCAACCAACAACATGACACAATACAAGTCAATGATGAAACAGTCAACGCAACCAAAAACACGACACAATACAAGTCAATGATGAAACAGTCAACGCAACCAACAACATGACACAATACAAGTCAATGATGAAACAGTCAACGCAACCAACAACATGACACAATACAAGTCAATGATGAAACAGTCAACGCAACCAAAAACACGACACAATACAAGTCAATGATGAAACAGTCAACGCAACCAAGAACACGACACAATACAAGTCGATGATGAAACAGTCATTGCAACCAACAACATGACACAATACAAGTCAATGATGAAACAGCAAACGCAACCCAGAATACGACACAATATAAGTCAATGATGAAACAGTCAGCGCAACCAAAAACACGACACAATACAAGTCGATGACGAAACAGCCAACACAACCAATAACACGACACAATACAAGTCAATGCTAAAACGGCCAATGCAACCAAGAACACGACAAAATACAAGTCAATGATGACAATGATGAAACAGCCAACGCAACCAAAAGACGACACAATACAAGTCATGGTAAAAACGGCCAACGCAACCAAGAACACAACACAAGTAAATGATAAAACAGCCAACGCAATTAAAAAAATGACACAATACAAAACATGATAAAAACAGCCAACGCAATTTAAAAAATGACACAATACAAAGCATGGTAAAAACAGCCAACGCAATTAAAAAAATGACACAATACAGATTTAAAGCAGCAAACACACACAGGAAGTGTGATTTACAGTGATATAGTTGTTTATATGTATGTCTTAAAAATACCCATAAATCCACCCCCACTGTTGCACCATCGAGTCTATCGTTAATTTCCTTCCTGGTTTTTAATATGCAAGTAAGAAGTAACTCAGACTGAAGGTTGTGTAGGTTCTTTGGAGTGAATTATAGAAATGTGATGCTGACATGGACAATATAATACGTATTCTACAAGAAGTAACCTGTTATAATACCTGTGTAAAATGATTACTGTGAAATCATTAATTTTCGTGGTGTTCCAATTTTCGTTGTTTCGTGGACATCATGACCCACGAATTTACATGTCAACGAAGTTCAGTGAATCGTGACACTGTCCCGAGTACTTTTAATTGTACTTTTAATGGTTCTCCAAACATATCTGGCAGTTACATTCAAAACAAGAAGTTTACAGGTGCTTAAACCACGAATTCATAATCCCACGAAATGGTACTTTTTTCTGACATCAACGAAAATTGGAGCCCACGAATTTAAATGTATTCACAGTATACACGTCGAAAATTAAAATAGAAAAAAAGTGACTGTTTTGAAAAAAATAACATACATACATACATACATATATATACACAACGTAGTAGTCAATTTGGTTTTATAAAAATAGAATTAGACGTCAATGAAAGCAGCTGTCGCGGCTGTAAATATGATTCCCATTATACAGTCCAGTATGCCAAAAGTTACACGTTAACATGCATGTCGGTGAACTAATCAATGAATGATTTCTCCCGGGAGCAGTCATTGATATGCGTACTGACTGAATAAGTATAATTATCGTCGTTAGAGGGCAATAAACATCTGACAATTCACAATATACATAATCTTCTAACAAAAACACGTGGCGATGGTTGAATTAGCGAATAAACGTCATCATGTTCTGAATTATCGCGTTAATAGGTAACAAACAGTAGTTAAAACCATTGATTTAACATGAAAAAAATATAATAATACAAATTTTATATATCTAACACTGGTATTTTATTGTTTTAATTCAACTGTTTTTTCTCTGAAATATCAAAACAATATGTTATAAAATTGAAAGATTTGATTTGATTTAATTTAATTGGAGTTTTACGCCCCAGTCCAAGAATATTTCACTTACATCGAGACGTGACCAGCTATAGGTGAAGTGGCAGAAAATTGTATCTTTGCAGTGCGCTTAGGGCAATGTGCAGGGAGAGTTCTTTAACGTGCCACGTCTGCTTTGACACAGGGGCATCGGTTTTTAAGGTCTTATTAAATGAAAAAGAAATAAAACAAAACATAAACTTAACACAACATTCCTACAGAAAACAATAAAATAAACATCCGTATTCGACTGGTTGTTTTCTGTCGAGCAATTGGCTCTTGATCTCTTAATTTATCCAATATTTTCCCATCTTTAGATTGCAGAATGTAATTTTTAATTCGACAAGAAAACTGCTAAAACAAACTTAACACTTCTAAAAAGATTTGCTTTCAGAAGGACGCGTAAAGAACAAACAACAAATGTAAAGTTGTTGTCTGTGGTCTGATTGGTCAAAATAACGTGGGAAAATATCGTCTTATTTAAGAGCCCCTTGCGTAACGGAAAAGTACCAGTCGAAAACGGCTTCAGAACATTGTTGATCCTAAATCAACTTAGTTTACTTGTATCAGAAGTGATTTATGTTATTGTTTTGTCAAACAATACTTATTTGTTCACAACTACATTATACACGGAACGCCGAGCAATCTGGTGACTTTTATTTCGTCAATTGTCCTAATATGCGAATTTTGGGCCCCGTTGGCCAAGATGTATAAAGCCCCGACTTACGGATTGAAGCGCCTCGATTTCTTACTCGGGTAAGCACTACGTATACGGTAGTTCCGTTGGTAAAATACGTACTTTGCATGTGGGAGGTCGGTTTTCAAAGCTTTTTATTCGCAAAGCACTCGGCATTCCCGGAGTCCTTTGTAGACGACCTAAAAAATCGTCACGTCGGGGTCACATGATTTTAGCTTATGTTACCAAGACAACCAACCTCTTACGACACAAGGACGATTTAAAAAAAGAAGAAGCACGCAGAACCTATCATAAAATGAAGCTAATTTGATTCGCGTTATTTAAGTGAACATTTAAGTTTTTGTAATCTAAAAATATACGCCAAACGTGAAATTATTTAATTTGTAACAACAGGCGGGCGTTTTATCAAAGGGAAGCACAAATGTTAAGTATCAAATTTTAAAAAAAATTAAAAGGCAGATATCAGTTCTTTGAACACTTTGAAAGAGTTCGAAAGTTTAATAACTTATTTAAGATCTTCATGATGTTATACAAGACATCAAAGGAAAAGGGAGCTAAACACATAGGAACAATCTAAACCTTATCTGTCAAAAGGTAATTTTAAATTTTGAGAGAAACACGTATTTTAAATAAGACAAGTGCAATAAACATGTTCAAGGTGTTATTTAGGATTTTGTGCCATGATGAATGTTTGTGCCAATACAAAGTTTTATTAACCAAATTGCATGCACTAGATGTTTACAGTTTATTTTTAGTACAAATTACATCATTTTTTTAATCCATCTATTTTCTGAAACAATACAATCGGTATGGTAACCGATGTTTGCTTCATCTTCAGCAAGTTAAACTTTATGTGATAAATGTCGAAATGACAGCCAAAACACTTAACCAGGTAAAATAATTTCTCTACAAGAGCACAAAAAAAGATAAAATAAATAATTAATTAAATAATTGAATAAATAAATAAATAAATAAATAAATAAATAAATAAATACATGTAATCGTATGTGGGATGTCGGGGTTCGAACCTTGACCAAGTCTGAACTAGACTTGAAAAAAGGTAATGACAATTATTTGCCAAGCAATCAGCATTTAGAAATGAAAGTCATGGGTTCCTTCGGAGACCTTCAAACCGATGCCCCGTTTCACGGCAGGAGTGGCGCGCTGAATAACGCTAGGACCTCCCTGCACATTGCCCCAAGCGCACTGTCTCCATGTAGTAAATAAATGTTGAAAGAGGCACCACATTGTTATAACCACATACTAATCTTTAAATATTTATTGTTAACATTTAAAATACAGCTAATCACCATGAACACTTGTTGTCATACAACTCTTATCACCATGAAGTTCTTGTTGTCATACAACTCTTATCATCATGAAGTTCCTGTTGCCATACATCTCTTATTATCATGAAATTCTTGTCGTCATACAACTCTTATCATCATGAATTTCTTGTTGCCATACAACTCTTATCATCATGAAGTTCTTGTTGCCATACAACTCTAATCATCATGAAGTTCTTGTTGTCATACAACTCTTATCATCATGAAGTTCTTGTTGTCATACAACTCTTATCATCATGAAGTTCTGGTTGTCATACAACTCTTATCATCATGAAGTTCTTGTTGCCATACAACTCTTATTATCATGAAATTCTTGTCGTCATACAACTCTTATCATCATGAAGTTCTTGTTGTCATACAACTCTTATCATCATGAAGTTCTTGTTGTCATACAACTCTTATCATTAAGTTCTTTCTGTCATACTACTCTTATCATCATGAAGTTCTTGTTGTCATACAAGTCATATCATCACGAAGTTCTCGTTGTCATATAACTCTTGTCATCATGAAGTTCTTGTTGTCATACAACTCTTATCATTATGAAATTCTTGTCGTCATACAACTCTTATCATCATGAAGTTCTTGTTGTCATACAACTCTTATCATGAAGTTCTTTTTGTCAAACAACTCTTATCATCATGAAGTTCTTGTTGTCATACAAGTCATATCATCATGAAGTTTTCGTTGTCATACAACTTATTATCATGAAGTTCTTGTTGTCATACAGCTCTAATCATCATGAAGTTCTTGTTGTCATACAACTCTTATCATCATGAAGTTCTTGTTGCCATACAACTCTTATCATTATGAAGTTCTTGTTGTCATATAACTCTTGTCATCATGAAGTTCTTGTTGTCATACAACTCTTATCATCATGAAATTCTTGTCGTCATACAACTCATCATCATGAAGTTCTTGTTGTCATACAACTCTTATCATGAAGTTCTTTTTGTCATACAACTCTTATCATCATGAAGTTCTTGTTGTCATACAAGTCATATCATCATGAAGTTCTCGTTGTCATACAACTTATTATCATGAAGTTCTTGTTGTCATACAGCTCTGATCATCATGAAGTTCTTGTTGTCATACAACTCTTATCATCATGAAGTTCTTGTTGCCATACAACTCTTATCATCATGAAATTCTTGTCGTCATACAACTCTTATCATCATGAAGTTCTTGTTGCCATACAACTCTTATCATCATGAAGTTCTTGTTGTCATATAACTCTTGTCATCATGAAGTTCTTGTCGTCATACAACTCTTATCATCATGAAATTCTTGTCGTCATACAACTCTTATCATCATGAAGTTCTTGTTGTCATACAACTCTTATCATGAAGTTCTTGTTGTCATACAACTCTTATCATCATGAAATTCTTGTCGTCATACAACTCTTATCATCATGAAGTTCTTGTTGTCATACAACTCTTATCATGAAGTTCTTTTTGTCATACAACTCTTAACATCATGAAGTTCTTGTTGTCATACAAGTCATATCATCATGAAGTTCTCGTTGTCATACAACTTATTATCATGAAGTTCTTGTTGTCATACAGCTCTGATCATCATGAAGTTCTTGTTGTCATACAACTCTTATCATCATGAAGTTCTTGTTGCCATACAACTCTTATCATCATGAAATTCTTGTCGTCATACAACTCTTATCATCATGAAGTTCTTGTTGTCATACAACTCTTATCATCATGAAGTTCTTGTTGCCATACTACTCTTATCATCATGAAGTTCTTGTTGCCATACAACTCTTATCATCATGAAATTCTTGTCGTCATACAACTCTTATCATCATGAAGTTCTTGTTGTCATACAACTCTTATCATCATGAAAATCTTGTTGCCATACTACTCTTATCATCATGAAGTTCTTGTTGTCATATAACTCTTGTCATCATGAAGTTCTTGTTGTCATACAACTCTTATCATCATGAAATTCTTGTCGTCATACAACTCTTATCATCATGAAGTTCTTGTTGTCATATAACTCTTGTCATCATGAAGTTCTTGTTGTCATACAACTCTTATCATCATGAAGTTCTTTTTGTCATACAACTCTTATCATCATGAAGTTCTTGTTGTCATACAACTCTTATCATGAAGTTCTTTTTGTCATACAACTCTTATCATCATGAAGTTCTTGTTGTCATACAAGTCATATCATCATGAAGTTCTCCTTGTCATACAACTTATTATCATGAAGTTCTTGTTGTCATACAGCTCTGATCATCATGAAGTTCTTGTTGTCATACAACTCTTATCATCATGAAGTTCTTGTTGCCATACAACTCTTATCATCATGAAATTCTTGTCGTCATACAACTCTTATCATCATGAAATTCTTGTCGTCATACAACTCTTATCATCATGAAGTTCTTTTTGTCATACAACTCTTATCATGAAGTTCTTTTTGTCATACAACTCTTATCATCATGAAGTTCTTGTTGTCATACAAGTCATATCATCATGAAGTTCTTTTTGTCATACAACTCTTATCATCATGAAGTTCTTGTTGTCATACAGCTCTAATCATTATGAAGTTCTTGTTGTCATACAACTCTTATCATCATGAAGTTCTTGTTGCCATACAACTCTTATCATCATGAAGTTCTTGTTGTCATATAACTCTTGTCATCATGAAGTTCTTGTTGTCATACAACTCTTATCATCATGAAATTCTTGTCGTCATACAACTCTTATCATCATGAAGTTCTTGTTGTCATACAACTCTTATCATGAAGTTCTTTTTGTCATACAACTCTTATCATCATGAAGTTCTTGTTGTCATACAATTCATATCATCATGAAGTTCTCGTTGTCATACAACTTATTATCATGAAGTTCTTGTTGTCATACAGCTCTGATCATCATGAAGTTCTTGTTGTCATACAACTCTTATCATCATGAAGTTCTTGTTGCCATACAACTCTTATTATCATGAAATTCTTGTTGTCATACAACTCTTATCATCATGAAGTTCTTATTATAATGAAACTCTTAACTTCATGAAACTCTCGTTATAATGATGCTCTTACAACCATAAACCTCTGATCATCATAAAACTTTTATCATCACGAAACTCTCATCATTCCGAATGCCTCTTCATAATGATGCTCTTGTCTTCATGAAACTCGTCATCATGAAGCTCTCGTCATCATGAAACTCTAGTCACCATTAAACTCTAATCATCATGATACTATAGTCATCATGAATCTCTAGTCATCATAAAACTATTATCATCATGAAACTCTAGTCATCATGAAACAATTATCATCATAAACCTCTATCATCATGAAACTCTAGTCATCATGAAACTATTATCATCATGATACTCTAGTCATCATGAAACAATTATCATCATAAACCTCTATCATCATGATACTCTAGTCATTATGAAACTCTAGTCATCATAAACCTCTTATCATCATGAAACTCTAGTAATCATAAAACTATTATCATCGTGAAACTCTAATCATCATGAAACTCTTATCATTGTGAAACTCTGATCATCGTGAAAGTTTAATCATCATGAAACTCTAGTCATCATAAAATTCTTATCATTGTTTAACAGAGTTCAGTAACATTCATATGAAAATATTATATAAACTATTCAATATTTTATTGTTGATTGATATACTTAACAAACTCAACACAATTATTTCATTTCCAAAGTAATATTTCATCGAACATTTATTATATAAATGCTATGTTCCAATTCATTTATAATATACTTAACACATCTTTAGAGAAGTACTCATTGGTTGATTGTCCTACTGAATCAATAGTCCAGTCAATGTATCTTACCTTGAAAACTGGACCAAGGGGTCTGTCATAGACCTTGAAATCTAATCTTCAAATTGAACAATGGAGTGCAGTCGTGGAAATTTGATGACTGACTCCAGTTTTGAAAATTAACCCTGAAGCCAAAGAGACTAGTCTTAAATATTAAACAATGAAGTCAAATCTTGAAAAATAAAATGATCTATTCTAGTCATAAAAATTCGACAACAGAGTCTAGAAATCTAGTCTTAAAAATTAGATAGTCTTGAAAATTTAAATTACAGTAACATAAAAACAGAATGCAATCACATTTTTTTTCAACATCTACACCTTAACTTCAATTTTTATTGGTCCCAATTCAAATTAATTAATTTTCTTATGGCAATCCTATCTTAATTCAAGTAATATTTTAATTTCCTTTCTTTTTATTACAAAGTCACTATTTTGTCCTAAATAATTTTGCGACTTCAATTTTTTACTAAGAAAAACCTTGTTACAATGCTCCTACATTATTTCAACCTAACTTATTGTCAGAGTAATAATTTTGCCACCTCACTTATTGCCACAGTAAAACCTTGCTATAATGCCCTTCAATAAGTTTGCCACCTCACTTATTGCCACAGTAAAACCTTGTTAAACTGTGCCACCTCATTTATTGTCGAAGCAAAACCTTGTTATAATGTCTTTCAATAACTTTGCCACTTCAATTATTGCCACAGTAAAACCTTGCTATAATGCCTTTCAATAACTTTGCCGCCTAACTTATTGCCAAATCAAAATCTTTCTATAATGCCCTTCAATAAGTTTGCCACCTCACTTATTGCCACAGTAAAACCTTGTTAAACTGGCCTCTGATAACTTTGCCACCTCAATTATTGCCACAGTAAAACCTTGTTATAATGTCCTTTAATAAATTTGCCACCTCAATTATTGCCACAGTAAAACCTTGTTATGATGCCCCTTGATAACTTGCCACCTAACTTTTTGCCACAATAAAATCTTGTTATAATGCCCTTTGTTAGTTTTGCCACCTAACTTATTGCCACAAAAAAACCTTGTTATGATGCCCCTTGATAACTTTGCCACCACACTTGTTGCCACAATAAAATCTTGTTATAATGCCCCTTGATAATTTTGCCACCTAACTTAATGCCACAATAAAATCTTGTTATAATGCCCCTTGATAACTTTGTCACAGTAGAGTCACTTATTATTATAGTATTTTGGACACCAAATTGAACACCACTTTGACCTTTTATCACTAAACCCAAGTCCTCTTTATAAATCTAATACAAAAAATAGTGGTGATGAAAAGACATTTATCTTTATACCCCGACATTCACTGGAATTGACACAGTTATATGTCCTGAGGGCAGGATGTAATTAATTTCAATATTGTTTCCTACCACCAGTAAATCATGATATACATTTTACCTATAATGAATTCCGGTACTTACATATAGGACTAGGTCTTGATTCCTTTTAATTAGGTGGCCTTAATTATACTGGCGTAATTGGATTATACATATGAGACCTGAGTGGACATTCCCTCCATTTTTTTAATATTCATAATTCATAAGTTAAAAAAATGCAAGAACAAAAATGCTATCCATCAATATTAGATATAAACAAGAAACCTTGGAAAGTTTATTTAAAGACCATTATTGCAAATAAATAAGGGAGCTTGAAAAGTTTATTCAAATATTGGATAAAAACAAGGAACCTTGGAAAGTTTATTACACAAGCAAGCATGTCCTTGATTCTAAAACCCTTATAATAATATTAATACAGGGTTTATATTACAAATGCCTGTCAATCTGTTCATCAGTTTGTCCATCTGCCAATCACAATATTGTGTCCATTTCATAACTTTAACATCAATGGATGGATTTTGATCAAACTTAGCACAAATGTTAACTAACAAAAGATGATGAATTGCATTACAAATTTAGAGATGGCCCGATGAGGGAGTGGGGGATGGAGTAGTTTTTGTCTCACAAGACTGCTCTAGTTATTCTCATAAATGTAATCAGTGTACCCCTCTTATTCATCCATTGAAAAACATTAAAATAGAAAAACAAAGCTATTTCATTGTATAAATATATTTTTCAATAATTTTAAATTTTTTAAATACATTTGAAAAAGTATTAACAAAATAACACTGCATATTTGATCAATTAATTTAAGTATAAGAAACAGTTTATATAAATCCTATGGAATTGTACATTATAACTTTGATCCCTTCTTCATAAAGAAATTCATGATAGCATTAATACATTCTTCCGACTGCCATCTCTCTACAAGAACATTACATTCCATTTTATTTACTTCATACAACTTCTGTCTTTCTGCATCCCTGGATAAATTCTTGGATTTTTGCAAACTCTGAAAAACACAAATCAAATTTCAATAAAAAGTAAAGAAAATACAGAGAGATTTAGTAGTTGAAAATAACTTAATAGTACTGTTAATATACTAATTTCAACAGAGTATTAATTTTTGCATTTTTTGTGCTAATTCAAAAACACCGCTCAAATACATCTTTTGACTTATAGTCTGTTTCTCAAAAGTTGTTTTGTGCTAATTTGAATCCATGTTAATTAGCCAAGAATGTAAACTGAACATGTGTACATGCTTAAATTAGTATATTTACAGTATTTAACATTGTATTAATGCATTTTTTAAAGAACTATTGTTTTTTCTCTTGAGACATTACCCCCCCTCCATCCAGGGATTTTTCTGGCCACTCACAGGGTCCGGTAAAGGGACCCATTCCCAATGCCAAAAAGCATACATTTTTCCCAATTTTGTAGATAAAAATTCCCAAATGATCCTGCTTTGAGAAACTTAAGAAAAAATGAAAAAAAACTCTATAATTTTGGTGTAGCTTGTATATCTTTATAATAACCTGTTTTTATGCACATTTTGATTTATACTCAATGAGGATCTGGTAGAATGGGAGCAACTCATGAAACAACTTTCTCAGATGTTTGTATTGAAGCCAGTCTATGAATATATTGTGTTAATGTCCAAGTGATTTGGTACAAATGAGTGACTACCAGCATGCATCAAAATAGTAAATATTCCAGGCAAAATATTTGATGTGCTGACAATGTGAAATTTTTTAATGTTTAATGAAAAATTTTCCCAAAATGACGATTTTGTCAATGATTTTCCCAATTTCATCCCAAGGTCCCTTTCCCAAATGGCCAGAAAAATCCCTGCCATCTTTAAACATCGCCCATGGGAGCTAAATCTAGGACTTACCCTTGTGACCTTGACATTTGACCTTCATGTAAATTTGATATGAGACACATCATCTCATGTTGGTTTACATTTATGTCAAGTTTGATTAAAATCAATCCATAAAGTTGAAGTTATGGAGCTGATACATCAGACAATCAAGATTTCTTATATACCCCTAATCTTTATTTTACAACAGGGTATAAAAAAGAGTGAACTTTCAAGTCAAAGCATAGTACCTAAACTATGCCACTTACATCGCATGTGGTCTTTATATACATTGCTCATCCAAAATAAAAGGTTTTTATTCATCGAATCAATTTGTACAATTTGTAATTATCTTGTCCTATTTTTATTAATGTTCTTGTTTGCATTGTCTTTAATTCATCAAGTACATGTATTTTAAATAAACTGAGATTAATCAATGTGTGGAGTTAAGTAATGGTGTTTTACTTCAAGGTCAAGATTTGTTACTTATATTTAGACAGTCAGTTAAGGGATGGTGGAGGAAACCAGAGTGTCAAAAAACTCCATCAACCTTTGGCAAGCAAAGTGACTTTCTCAGAGTAGGATCTGCCAGTGTGGATATCAATCCTAGACAGTGAGAGGCTAGACTAGGAACTGTAAGTGTCTATTTTAGACCACTGAGGCCCTTTGAAAAACTGAAATATTAAAACAGTGTTATGTTCAGACTTCTAATCCGCAAAGTACATTTTTACACCAAGGATCAAATGGGAGGGGGGGGGGGGGAGGGGCAGGGTTTAAAGAGGTTTAAAAACAGTTATCTTAAGAGATCTCACTTCAAAATTAGTTAAGTCAGATAAGATTGATAGCTAATCAAGATAAATCTGATTGATTATGAAAGAAAACAATTAGGCATCGACATTAATTACATAATTTGGTAAATTTTTATTCACTACGTAACATTTTTAAATGAGTGATATTGCAAGTAAAACATTAAGTAAAGATAATAAAGCCAAAATCCCTCAAAATTATTGGTATCTGAAAATTTAAGCATGGACATTATTTCAGAGTTGAGAAAATTACTGAGATTTACAATCCATGAAATAAGGGAAAAACACTGCATACCTACATTTCAGCCATAAAACTAAAAAATATTTTACAATTATTTAATTACACTTACAATTTTTGGTAACTTTGCATATTCTTTAACTCTGGCCTCAGTTTCCGATTTGAAGGTACCATCTGGAAATACTTCTGTCACCAGATTTCTCTCGCAAGCCTCTACAGCAGTTATCTTCTTGTTAAACAGCAACAATTCTGTGGCCTTTAATACAAAATTTACAAAATTATCACATGGTTCTCCATATCTGTTCCTTTTTTTAAACGTGTTTATGTCAATTTAAAGGCACATGGTCAAATTTATAAGCATTAACTGATTTCTGTGAAAGGGAAATAAGCTACATGTATGTCTTATATCTTTAATAATTCAAAAATAATAGTATATATTTCAAAAAATGTGGTCAAATTTATTAGCATTTCCTGATTTCCAGTTTTTTAAAGGGAAATAACTCATATGCTTCATATTTTTAACAGTTCAAAAGTAAAAGTGTCAATTTCAAGGCATATGGTCAAATTTATCACCAGTTACTAATTTCATTTTCCAAAAAGCGAACCGACTCTTAGCATTTACATATGTTATAGCTCAAGCTGCAGACCATGTGCTGCTCTTGCAAATATTCAACAATGCTTGCACTTGCACAAATTGTGCCGCTTGAATCAATGCAACAACTTATTATGTTTTCAAAAAATTCTTTATATCAGTGCAAAACACACTTGTGACATGTTTGCCCAAATGAATATTTTACATGTATGTACAAGATAAGCATCTATAATATTTAGATTTCTCATAGTCATTCCTCACTATAGTCAATTCTCTATCATTGATTGATTTAGTTTTTATACATTTTTACAAACCTTAGCAGTTCCCATCATTTTAGGAAATGTATATGATGAGCAACCTTCAGGTGACTGGCCAAGTGCTGAAAATGGTGTGTGAAATGTAGCCTGGAAATAGAATATAGACTTCTTAAAACAACATTTCAAAAATTGTATAAATATCAGCAACAATTTATAAATGTTCACAAATCGGTAGAGTTGTTATCTAAAGTCTTAAAAAGACAATGTAGCTCACCTGGTCCAAATTTGACAATAATAAGTCTTTCGAGTTGAGTAAAGTATTAACATTTTTATGACATAGATTTTTTGACAATCAATGTAGAAAATGATGTTTCAAAGCATCACAAATTAATACATGTACCTGCATTAAAAAAAAACTTAAATAGTAGTAAAAAACAAAGTTCAAAACTAGGTCATAACCTTGACCTCTGACTTGATCTAATATAAATGTAGAGTTCATGAAATCATCAAAACTATATCCCCATGACAAAATCACTACATACTACAGAAATTTTTTAAAAAGATTTTTTGTACCCCTAGACCTTAACCCTGACCAAAGTTTAGTAGCCATGGCAATGCTAAAAACAAATCTGAATTACACTAGCTTATACATACATCTGTTTAGTAAATTTTGGGAGGAAGTGGAAAATGTGAGTTAATGATGCAAAAATCTACACAAAAACATTTGCTGGACTATGACATAAGTTCACATGACCTTTAATCAGGAGAGTTAAACAACTACTACCTCATTATTTTATCATACTTGATGTATTTAGGAGCATCATAAACCATTGTGGTATACAAATTCCAATAAAAAATTGACAGAAAAATCTTGTGTCTTTACTCAAAGAGGGCACTGATTTAATTTAATCCAAATGTTGAGCTTATGAAATCATCAAAACAAAGTCATTAAATAACTTAAAGATGTAGCATTTTCAAGGTTAAGTAATAATGGCAAGGCTTAAAATAAAAATAAATCTGAATTTCACTGGCCTATGCATTTTTGTGACCAAGTTTCAATGAAATTTTCCATAAATTTAGAATTGGAAAATTTGAGTTAACAATATATAACATGCATATATACATGTAAATGTTAGGCTATGCCATAAACTCACATGACCTTTAATCAGGTGAGCTAAACAACTACTATATATTCATTTCATTAAACTTGAATTATTTAGGACTATTGTGGTATACAAATTCTAATAAAAAAAAGACAGAAAGTTGTTGTGTCTTTATTCAAAAAGGGCACAACGGTATATTTTCCAGCCAGAAATAAATTGTTCCTTTTTTGAAAGAGGGATGTGTCTGGAAAAAACAGGAAGGGACTAACAATTGAAATCTTACCTTATCAGTTGCATAAACTACATCGAACAACCCTAGTACAGTAACAGACACGCCCACTGCTGGACCGTTAATAAGACCTATGAGGGGTTTAGGAAAGTCTATAAAGGCATTTACAAATTTCCTGAAATTATAAACAAACAAACTAGTACTCCAAATCATGATGTATGAAATGCCACAAAAGTTGTACTTTACAATCATATCACATGAATCTCAATAAATAGTCAGTCTCAGAAATTCAATATGGATTGGTTCAAATTTGATTTTAGAAAATATGCAACTCTATTTAAGAAAGTTCGTTTAAACACTCACAAAAGGTCCATTTTTAAGATTTCCTCAACCATTCAAGAACTGGCTGACTCAATATTTGTGTCAGAAACTTAACTGAAGTGTAGAATGCAATCTATTCTCCATGTGCACTTCATAATGAAGCAATTTTTTGTCAAAATTTTTGAATCTGATTTCTCTCAAAATCTAAAAGTTACAAGAAAATGAAACATCATCAAAGAACAAGGCTCTAAAGCACGCACTTACAAATCAAAATGACTCTGACAGCTTAGGTTCCAATACCATTCAGGCAGATTCTAGTGTTAGAAAGTTTGTCAGTTAACTTGCCAAAAGTAAGTGGTTTCCTCTGGATACTTTGGTTTTCTCCACCATTCAAGAAGTGACATCTTCAATATAAGTGAAAGAATCTTGACTGGAGTGACGTCCAATTTATCATCTCAACTCAACTCTAAATCTAAAAGTGATAAGAAAGTTACTTCATTAAGAAGCATATCAAAGACATTGCTACACAAGATTTAAGTTAAATGACCTTTTGGATTTTT
The DNA here is from genome assembly GCA_029721355.1 of Tegillarca granosa. Taxonomy (NCBI): domain Eukaryota; kingdom Metazoa; phylum Mollusca; class Bivalvia; order Arcoida; family Arcidae; genus Tegillarca; species Tegillarca granosa. The sequence continues at coordinate 41,771,500 of CM056603.1, read as the reverse complement.
AGGCTTGACTTGCTTTTTATACATTATTCTGGTAATCAATAATCCTGACTATATTTTAGCACTTCTCTTAAAATTACATAAACTTACTCTAATATATCTCCACCTTTCTTTGCCATGGCTGTTATGTCACTAGGTTGTACATTTGCAAAGTTACCTAAATCATTCCCACTACAATAAAGATCTCCAGCACCTACAACGTAATATTAATACCATGGGAGATAACTTGCAGGTACTTTTGAACATTGCATCTTAATTTCATTCCCTTTATTGAAAATTAATCTAAATGGAATGTGAAATTCACAACAAGAATCCCTTGGTCAAGTCAGGGCTTCAATGGCTTAGTGTGAGAAAGGTTATCAGTTCGCTTGTCAAATAAAAAATTAGATCAAAGTGAAATATAGGTGCAGCTTATATGCCAGTAGTATAAAAATTAGCAACAATTTGGGGGTGAAAAGGGGGTGTGGCTTATACGCCAGTGCGACTTACACGCGAGTAAATACGGAAAGTGGTTTTCTACAAGCACTCTTGTTTCCTCCATCACCTTTAAACTGACTATCTCTAAATAAGTGGAAGAATCTAGATTTGGGGTGAAAAACACCATTTAGCCAATCCTTGGTCAAATCTAGTACCAGTATATCTATTTGTCATTCTGTTTTTAGGACATCACAGTGCCTGTCACTAGATTTAAAACCCTTTCAGACAGATCCTAGTGTGATAAAGTTTGTAAGTTTGTTTGTGAAAATCAATGGTTTTCTACAGGTACTCTGGTTTTCTCCACTGCCCCAGAACTGAAACCCTTGCTCTTGATGACATAATCTTGACAGGGACAAAAAAAACCAATTACTCCAGTCGACTCTATTTTTCAGATTGGCAATTTACACAAATATTAGTGGGCCACTGGGAAACTAAAGAATGGTCTCTCATAGCTATTTACCAATTAGTTGGCTCAGTAGAAGAGCATCTGCGTCAGTGATTCAAACCCTGACTTCACCATACATAAGAAATTAAATTTGAGAAACTGCTTCCTATTCTGTTGCTCGTCATAAAGAGTAAAGAGTATCTACTGGTTCACCCAGTGCGAGGATAATAGACTAGTGAGTTGTGTACTTGTCCTGCATACTGACTTGGTGAACTAGTACCTTGTCAAAAAGTTGCTCTATGTGTGCGCTTGTATGTGTCAAACCATAATACACACTTGTATATCTCATGCAAACACAAACTTTTTTTAGACCAGGTTAATCCATAGTGATTAATTCCCTCAATCTTATTTCAAATAGCTGGAAAATTGCTGATGTGCCATTAAACAATATTACAACATTAAACAACACTAAACCAACCAACAACCAAATCACAACTCCTAAAACTACATCTCATCTCAAGTTCATTCAGAGCTTGTCATTGTTACTATGGTAAACGGACATATTAAGATCATCTGAACTTACTGTTACAGATTTAAATACATCTTATTCTATTACTGACTCATTCAGTGCTTGTCAATGTTACTTGTAACAATATATCCATGTCATCTGTACTTACCTTTGACAACTAATACTAAATCACATCTTCAGCGGCTTCATTCAAAGCATGTCAATATTGCCATATTAACAGGATATACATGTATCAAGGTCATTTGTACTTACCTGTGACAACCGCCAGCACTACATCTTTATCTTGAGCTGCTTCATTCAGAGCTTGTCCCCATTCTTCATACATCTACAAACAAAACTTCATTAAAATACATGAAAACATATATTACTCTTTATCTCTGTTTATGAATTTTAGGCAGGATTTTTTTTTAGTTTTGTGGAGTTGCAACATTTTCTTCATTTAATTTTTGCAATGTCAGGTGTAAGTCTTTGAATTGTAAGCCAATCATAATAAATTATAATACCCTGTTCATGATTTTCATTTGTTTCACATCTTGATAATCTGGCAAATTTACGCTAAAACAAAACCAACACAAAATTTCCTGATTTGCAGTATATCCATATTTTATATAAAATATATGAGATATTCCATTTTGATTTTTTTAAATCTTTCAAAATTCACAGGTGAAAAAAGTATTTTCTTCTCTCATCCAAATATCTTGCTTAACAACCTAAGAATATTTTTTAAGTGTAGAGCCTCCTCAATTTCACACAGGACAAATGTATAAAATGTCATTTCAGCCTTTGTATTCTACATCATTTTGTTTTGTGAAAGAAGTTAATGTCCCTTTATTTATTATTCTTGTCAGAAATATTTTGTGCAATTTTTATTGTTTTTTTTTCTTTTTATTTACTGACAGAAATTTTTATCAGCATCTATTATTTTTTTTCAATATTATCCTCTCAACTCTGACAACAGTTAATCACAGTGATCCTTTACTCTCTAAAACTGGTTAAAACCCTTTCAGCTTCTCGAATGTTTGATAATTTTTTTTAAACAATCAACCACACTAAATTTTTCACATTTACAATGTTACAATGATTTGAAGAAACATTAAAATAATTATTTCCCTCCTCAAAGCATAATGCAATCTGAGGTATCAAACAATTTTCATGGTAAGTTCAATTTTGTGCTTTCAGGTCTGTGACCAGTTGGAAGTACAGAGATTTTTCTGGCCATTTTGGGAAAGGGACCTTGGGATGAAATTGGGAAAATCATTAACAAAATCAACATTTTGGGAAAATTTTTCATTAAACTTTAAAAATTTTCACATTGTCAGCACATTAAATATTTTGCCTGGAATATTTACTATTTTGTTACATGCTGGTAGTCACTCATTTGTACCAAATCACTCAGACATAAACACAATATCTTCATAGACTGGCTTCAATACAAACATCTGAGAAAGTTGTTTCATGAGTTGCTCCCATTCTACCAGATCCTCATTGAGTATAGATCAAAATGTGCATAAATACAGGTAATTATAAAGATATACAAGCTACACCAAAATATAGTTTTTTCACGTTTTCTTAAGTTTCTCAAAGCAGGATCATTGGGAATTTTTCCCATAAAATTTGGAAAAATGTATGCTTTTTGGCATTGGGAATGGGTCCCTTTACCGGACCCTGTGAGTGGCCAGAAAAATCCCTGAAGTAGTATGCCAATTAATTTCATGATAACCCTAAACATTTATGCAAAATTAGTATTTTCAATAGAAATTTATTTGCATAAGTTGACATTTTCCAGTAAAAAAATTTTTTCCAGGATTTGGTATTTTTCCCCAGAAATTTCAACACAAATGCTACGAGTTAAAAATCATGTTGCATGCTGGCAAAATCTCTTACACAAGCTGTTTGCATAAAAGAAAGGAAAAATAATGCAGGGTTGGGCCAGACTTAATATTTCTGTTTGCCCAAACCCGACCCACCTGTCTCACGATAGGGTAGGTAGGTAGAGAAATTCTTTTTTTTTTCTTATCAAAGAAAAATAGCGGTAACATCCATTTGGTCAGTTTTCATCAGCATAAAATCATCATCGCAAACTTCATCAAACACTTCTCTCAAAGTTCTTGTATTTTCATAGCGATAAAGTCTATTTGCCACTAGAGGTTTAGATTTTAATCCAATTTCATTTGGATCGAAGACGGGAGGGTAACATGTTGTCATATTTTCATCTTTATCATTTAGAGGCTTGCACAGCAGGAATCGTCCATATGTTAAAACGCTGTTTTGACAGACAATTTTAAGTAACGAACTTTAAGACGGTTACAGATACGAAAAAATCCGGAAAAAAAGCATCGAATATTTTGAACAAAAAAAGATTTTAAGTCGGGCGAAATTTTTGGGTCGGTCGGGTTAGGGCAAACAAACATATTACTATTTATGGCCTTGGACTAGGGATAGGACTCGGGACTTCCCTCACTATAAGCAAGTGCTATACCAGCTGAGCTACCCAGACCACTGCATTCTTACCCTGTTATTCTGGTGTTTTCCATCGCTTTATTAGAAATCTCACCCAAAATTCCCATGAATGGATTTAAATGCTCACCAATTGCCAATTGCAAACTCCAAAAGAGCCATACTTGCCATCAAACTGTCACAGAAAGGTGAAAAAGCAGGGAAGGACTGGAGATCCAATTATCCATTATAGGTAATTACTCTACCAAGTGAGCTACCCAGTACACTACAGCTGATTATACTGACCTCATAGTTTATAGCATTCTTCTTTGATGGTCGATTCAACATGATTTTATAAACTCCATCTTCCTTTGTGACTTGTAATGTCTGATATTTCCCAGGTTCTGCTGTGGAGGCTGGCTCTGATGAAGACTCTGAACCAGCAAGGGAGTTAATAAACTCAATATAAGTCTTTTTGGCATCATCCTACAAATTGAAAAAACAATGACAAGAATTCCACAGATAAAAATGTCTTGCCTGGTTAGTTTCTGATTGATTAAAAAAAATTACTTTAACATAAACTTTCACATTTTAACACGTCGTCGTCTATGATGACACCAGAGAAGTAACACCTAAGTCTTGCCTTATGGCAATGCCAAGCTTGACAAAGAACCATAAAACTGATGACAGAAAAAAAAGATTAATTTGAGTTCATAAGCTTAGAACATTTATTGAGAACTGTCATAAAAATGCAGCTCACATGCACGCTGAATCTTACTTTTAACTTTGAATACTGACAGGGAAGCTATTGTATGATAAATAATGATTAAAAAGTATAAATAATAGTTGAGGTTTTATGTCATCATCTTTTGATACAACTGAGACATCAGGTTACAGAGACTAAGATCTATTCAAACTTTCATCTTTTGTACACAACAAATTCAAACTTGGATGGGGTTTATTTTCTTGCAAAGGGCAATAACTGTTGCTAAATTTTAAACTGAGCAGAGAAAACACTCCCAATGACATATCTCTGTAAAATTTAGTTGAGCTTGGTTCTCACAAACCTGTGACATATCTCTGTAAAATTTAGTTGAGCTTGGTTCTCACAAACCTGTGACATATCTCTGTAAAATTTAGTTGAGCTTGGTTCTCACAAACCTGTGACATATCTCTGTAAAATTTAGTTGAGCTTGGTTCTCACAAACCTGTGACATATCTCTGTAAAATTTAGTTGAGCTTGGTTCTCACAAACCTGTGACATATCTCTGTAAATTTTAGTTGAGCTTGGTTCTCACAAACCTGTGACATATCTCTGTAAAATTTAGTTGAGCTTGTTTCTCACAAACCTGTGACATATCTCTGTAAAATTTAGTTGAGCTTGGTTCTCACAAACCTGTGACATATCTCTGTAAAATTTAGTTGAGCTTGGTTCTTACAAACCTGTGACATATCTCTGTAAAATTTAGTTGAGCTTGGTTCTTACAAACCTGTGACATATCTCTGTAAAATTTAGTTGAGCTTGGTTCTTACAAACCTGTGACATATCTCCAAGTCCATTCCAAGCTTCCCATTTTGCTTTTCCAACAAAATCCATCATTCCTGGTTTAGGAGCATTACATTTTCCTATTGTTGACTAAAAATACACACAATTCATAAAATAAATAAACAAACAAAAATAAAAATAAATAAATAAATAAATAAATAAATAATAATAATAAATATGTAAAATAACATTATTTATTACTTTAACTACTGAAGTATCTATGCAAATATCAAATTTTCTTGGAAAAAAAAAACAAACTGTTTCAAGATAAAATTAAGTTAAAATCTAGTTTGAATCGAAAAATTTTTAAATTTTTATAAGGACTGAACCTAAACCTGTAAGGATAATGATAAAATAAGCACTTCTTTACTTCATATGCAAAGCTGCAAATAAACTACATTGCATTTTAAACCTATACAAAAGTTGTAGCAATACAAACAAAAATGCAAATAAATGCAATTAATTAAAAGAATGTTATAATTACATGTATATTGCAGAAAAGATTTCATGCCAAGTGCAAACATGTCTGCCTCAGTTCCTGTGACTGATTAATATAGCAGCTTGTATTCAGCATAATCTCATTGTGTGTATCTTCATCTTTAACAGAACAGTATTGTAGGGTTATTGAACTGATATTGTGATATATTGTCCTAAGTCAAGGAGGGACAATATTTCAAAATATCAGTTCAATAACCCTTTTATTATAACGCAAAATTTATATTTCATTTGCTTCCTACAATTTTTGTCTCAAAACACAAATATTGTACTGGTACTTACATTCTGAAATAAGAACTGGTGCAATATCATCTTTTGAAAATTCCTTTTTAGTGTCATGTGACAAAGTGTGCAATATAAAAATATGGATTCAGTAGACCATGGACTGGAATGAAGTTTGCATGCAAATAATAATATAACAAAACCTACCTGTTTAAACAAAGCATAGATTTTAAGCTTTGCTTCATTTCCTGGATCTTCCTTTAAAGCGTTTAATCTTTCTTTTGCTTTCTCAAAATCTGCGTCATAAGCTCCAAATAAATTTACAGATTTCTTAAAACCTCTAACAAAGGAGTAAGAAACTCTAAAAACAGAAATATAATAAAACTACATAATAAAACTATGGCTGGGCTAGTATTCATGTGTGTTTTTAAAAGCTCAGCATTTGAGCATGATATACATCAAAAATGTGTGTGACACGCACAATGCATGAGACTTGACAGGTATGATCACTACAGCATTTATAAATCTGATTCAACACTGAACACTTTTTATTATGAAGTTAAGTCAGACTAAATGAATGGTAAAATATTTTGGGGTTAAATTGCAAAAAAAAAATAAATAAATAAAAAAAAAAAAAGTATTTTTGTTTTTTAATTTCAAACATACAAATCCAAAGTTTCTGTAATCATGTTCAGTTCATTTTTTGGCTAAAATGTCAACAATATTCTTGAAATTTTAAGATTGTTGCAAACGAGAGTTAATCACCAACTATGCCACCAACAGCTGACCAATGTCAAAAACTCAGGAAGGGGTGGACTGGCCGGACTTTAAAGATATCATTTTACGATTTATGATGCAGAAGATTTTTTATCATCCTAAGCATGACTGAATATTATGTCATCTCATTTAGTTTTAGATTTGAAAAAAAAAATGGATTTAAAATTTTAAAACCTGTGATTAACGTTTCTCTGCATAAGACTTCGCATTATCATGGAGGCAGCCATGTTTCTCTGTGGCGCCATCTGTAGGTGAGCGCAAGTTTTTTTTTGGACAGTCACAATGGCGGACAACGAAGTCGCCGAGGTAATGTTCAATAATTTTTTGCAGGCATTGCCATTGGCAATCTGATACAATAATCAAACATGCTCGCGGGACAGTTCAGTGTGTATTTAGGATTTCGACATAAATCTATTTCCTGCTCTGTCAGCTGACAGCGAATAATCAGTCTCAAAACTTCCGAAATTTATCTATTTTGAAAAAAGGAAATTTTCCACAAAAATCCGCTGATGCTATTTTGTTTTTTAAAACTTAATTTGTTTATAGAGTTTGAATTAAGTGCAGTACTTGAAGAAAGGTTGAATATTTTAGTTTGATAGAAATTTACTGGTAATGTCTTGATCATCACATTACGTAAGTGTTACTCAGGCATGACGCACTTGTCAAATTATGAACTCGACAGGACAGAAATTGATCAGGGGTAATCTAAAAATTTGACCATGTACTTAAAGAATATAAATGACTTTTACGTTATAATTTTATTAAAAAATGCGTCTGCAAAAAGTTAACTTATGATAAAATTAAAACTCTTCATTTTTCTTTTGTCATAATACCACTGTTCTCAAAGTTTCTAATACATTGAATTTGGACACTGTCCCCGATATGTAGGACCTAGTCTGAAAATATTGAACAGAACTGTTTGATTAGTTATTGTTTTCATTTATTAATTTTGAAACATACCCCCCTTTTTTCTTTTTGTATTAAAAAGATAACATTATTTTTTGCGAATATTTTGAAGTTAAGATCAAGTTGACCTTTTTAACGTTTAAGCAAGAATTATTTTGAAGACAAATTCCCTTTTATTTTATTTTTATTTGATTTGATTTTTTTTTTTTTTTGGGTGGGGGGGGGGGGGTGTTGTTAAACAGTAGAAAAGTAAATTAGAAAATTATCATCCCATCCCAGTATCTCTACTCACCAGGGAGACAGGCAAAAAAGAAAGAGGATTTTACACATGTGCATATTATTCATTTTTAATTTTTTATTAAAAAAATCCATTTTTTTTCACAGAAGAATCAATTTCACAAGATAATTGATAAGATTGAAAAGTGATAACCTAATTATAGATAATACTTTTTTAGTATTCGACCATTTAAATGAATAAATCAAACCAAACCAGAGATTGTACGCTTTCCATTTATACAATTGTCTTTTTTTTTTTTTTTGGTTCAGGGTATTTTTTTTTTTTTCAAAACATGAATATTATGTTGTCTTCCGAAATGTTTTATTTGTCAAAAATGTTGAATAGGAAGTTTAACCTTGCAAAAAATCTTGAATAATTGATAAAATAATTAATTAATTTAAAAAAAAAAAAAAAATTAATCAGATATTGTTATAATTTACCACACCAACTTTGCAACTTTCCCATTTAAATGCAAAGTTGTCATATAATTAAAATTTTTAACTTTTTTACATGCAAGAATCTTAATTTTTCCCATTTTTTTTTTCTTATTTGCAAATTTATGTAAAAGACAGAAGGTTATTTTAAAAAAAAAGAAAATACAAAATCACTATCCAACATATTGATAATTTACAGTTTCTAAAAAACATTAAAACAGGATACTGGTGATATACATGTATGTCAAGTTTTATGGACACACTACCATAATTTACAATTATGAATAGGGGTGAATGCCCTGTCTTTAACAGGTTTAAAAGCTTTTCAGATAAGTCTTAAGAATATAACACAAATTGTTAAATTTTACATTTCAGAAAGTCATTTCTCATAAGTGACACTAAGGGTGGAAAAGTTTGATAGATAAACAGAAGGCGGTTGAAAATTAATGAATCTAAAGTTCCAAAATTATATGAATCCAAATCCAGCTAAGGAATGCTTTGCATGATGGAACAAACTTTAGCAATCTGCTATAATTAATATAATGTTTACTTATGTATAAGTATAGCCTTGCTTACTAAATTTTCTTCTTTTTTTTTTACAGACTTCGACTGTGCCATTACAGTACATGATAAACTCGAAAGGAATGAAAACGCAGCTAATACATGAGGGATACACTTACTTCAGGGACAATATATACGCTGACAAATTCTACTGGAGATGTACCAATAAAAACTGCAAAGGCAGAGCTATCACATTGCAAGAAAAGGACGTCATAACTATAACATCACAACACACTGATCACAAGCCATCCATCACAGAAGATACTGTTTATACGGTAAGATTGTAACTGGTCTAATGCCTAAATTTTGAAGGCCATTGGTCAGGAGACTGTCTCTAACCCTTTACAAAACTTTACTAATTAGAACTCTACTAATGCTATAACAAAATCGATAATTGTGAAACTCTTGAAATAGTAAATGTGACTTTGTAAATTATGACTGTGTTTCTTAAATTATATGCTAAAATTAACAAAATGGTAACAAGTAATTTTAAAAATATTTTGGTACCTCAAATAATGCGTCTTTTCAAATACAACCAATGCATTGAACAACATACAAAATGTCACACATTTCAAATTTAATATTAAAGGTGATATCCCTAGACATAGATGTGATGATATCATTGTCAATTATATTCTTCAGTATTTCTTACATTTTTGCTTCTTGATGGTAGAAATTAGCTTCATCTTAATTTTTGTAGAAAATATGGAAAACTGATGGACAAAGTGAAATAACAGAACAGTAGTAAATTCTGTTTATTGATTGATTGATCAATTGATCTATCCAAAGTTTTAGAAGTTTAAAAATTTTGAGAATGAATGGTTAAAATTTCTGGGTGTTTTATTTATCAACAGGTTGAGAAAGTTTTGGACAAAGGATCTGTAAATGGTGTGGTTCTGTATCTGATCAAATGGAAAGGATTTTCCGAGGAATGGAATACCTGGGAACCAATTGCTAATCTTGCAGACTGCTTAAAATCAGTAGAAGCATTTGAGAAATCTCTTCAGTTGACAAAGCAAGGTTCTAAGAAAAACAACAAAGACTCAGAAAATGCCAGGAAAATGGCTCTTAAACTTCTGAAAAAGAGCAAAGAAGTTAAAAAAGTTCTTGGAGAAACAGAGAAAAATTCTGTATCACAACAGAAAGTCAAAAAAAGTGTGAAAGACTTGCAAAAAATTAAAAAATTCACAACAAAAACTCTCAAGGTGAAATCCAAAGAAAATCTAGAAAATGGAAATAAGGTCAAACAGTCTAGTAAAGTTGTCAATAGAAAGGTCAAGGTTGAAGGTCAAAAGTTAAAGGTCACTGTTGGAAAAGGACTTAAGGTCTCTCCAAAATGTAAACTTTCACCAAAATCCTCAGTAAATAAATCTGCCGAGTCAGAGAATGTTATAGATCTTACAACAAATGAATTGACAGTTAAATCAGAGGGAGGAACTAAAACAGGTGCTAAAAAACTTGTAAAAGACAAAACAGTGGAACAAAACAGCAAAAAGTTAGGGAAAGTCAAAACTCCTTTTAAACGGAAAACTACAGATAATGAAGATGTTAATTCAGTGAAGGATAAAAAGATTGCAAAGTTGCAAAAATTTTCTAGTGCAAAAATTCACTTCAAAGTGAAACCTGTTAGTAAGTCTCAAGGTGATGAGGACAGTGGCAAAGAGAAGACAGGTGTGAAAAATAAGGAAAAGAAAGCAGCAAAAAGTGAGGAAAACAAACAGAAAAAGAGTGTCAAAATGGAAAAAGCAACAGAGAATGAGAGCGAGGGCAAGGTAAAATTAGTGAAAATAAAAAAGGAAACAGTAAAAAGAAAAGTGGAGGGCAAACAGAAAAATGAGACAAGAGGGAAAAAACGTTGTGTAAGTGACGAAGTAGAAGTTATAGATACGGGGTCAGACTCAGATGAAGATATTCTTTATTCAATATCTCCAGAAAGTGAAGATAAAAAGCCCTCTAAGATCAAAGGTTCACAGGCTTCAAATAAAGATGGTAAAAAGTTGACTCCTAAAAAGAAAAACGAGAATGTTGTGAAAAAGGGTTCTCCGGGTAAGAAAAACGAGAATCTGGCTAGTAAAGTTTTATTTCCTGTGAAATCTGAAGTTATGAAAAAAGAGAAAGATGCTGATGAGAAGAGTTCAAAATTACGGAACTTGTTAGAAAGAAAACTGGAATATCCAATGGGACTGTCTTTACCGGAGAATCAATTAGGATTGTCTCATCCAATGAAGAAGATGAAGCTTATAGATAGCATGAAGAGTAAAGAAATAAAGCCAAGTAAAAATTTATAGTAATTTTATATAAAATAAATCATTAGGTTGATCAAGTTAATGAATAAGATTTTTTTTTCAGCAGTGTTTGAAACAAGCAGGTATGAAAAGATAGCCCAGATGGTTATAAACTTCAAAAATTTTGTTGTCCAGGTGTTAACCTGATAGACCAAAAACCTTGTATTTTCTGAATCAAGAAAACAAAAACATAAAAAGATATTAAAACATCAGCATGATATTTGATAATTTTATTTTATTTTTATTTTTTACACCAATTGTGTTACACAGAACTCATTAATTCCAAGAAACAAAATGAAGCACATTTGTTATGATTAAAAAAAAAATTGCTGATTTAAAAACCAACCAGGCTATTCTAGATCTGTTTACAATTTAAAATAAATGTAGCCTAAACAGTTTTTAAAAAATCAGCAGACTCTCAAGTTCACAAATTTTACAACCCAGTTAAAAGTTTTGAGGCTGCTGGGCTCCTGTAGTTTTCTGAAGTTTTCCCTATGTGCTCTGTCAAAACTGTGTGAGATTTTTAATAGCCTACATGGAAATGTAAGTTTTTCTAAAGAGTTGCACTATTTCGGTATTCATTGTTATAATATTGAGTATTCCTTGCAAAATATTGTTTAAAATCAAAAATTATTTTTTCTATAACTCTGCAGTTTTTGTAAACCACAGTATATTTTCACAATTTTACCAAATATAATAATTTTTTGTCTTTTCAGTGATGCGTCCTGTGTCTCCAAATTCTTTTTTCACAACAGTTAAACCTATTCCTTCAGTTCATATGGATATATCTAAAGCTGGTTCATCTATACCAATGTGTGGTGATGTACCTGCTGGATACCAGTACTATCCAGCCATGATTCCGATAAGTCCCTCCTCTCTCACATACAGGATGTTGCTAGAAAGCTTACCACAGCAACTACAGAAAAAGAACAAAAAACGAGAAAATGATGAAATCGAAAAAGATGAAACCATTGAACGGAGAATTAGTGTGCGACAAAGTGAATGTGCTTATAGGTATAAGGAAATTGTCGTTAAAAAATGTCAGAGATATACCCAGATCTGGATGAATTCACAATCAACTAAATTTAAAAATGCTCTTAATCCACAGGTATGTACATGTGTTGTTGTTGCTGTTGTTGTTGTTTAAAATCATTTCAGGAATTTATCAGTTGTTTTCAATGGAAGGAAGGTTATTGATCTCTAAGGGTTAATCCAAGAACAAGTTTGTATATTTGTGAGATGTGTTATGAAAACTTTGTGTAGTGCTAGCTCACTGAGTCAGTATGCCACAGACAAGCATAGCACTACCCCAGTCACATTATTCTGGTACTGGGTGAACCAGCCGATACCATGTCCTCCTAATGCCAAGCACCTGATGAGTAAGCATTATCACATATTTTAAAGTCTTACATTTGACCTGACCAGGGCTCAAACCCATGACAGCTTACTCTTAAATGTACATTTATAAAACATCAAATAAACATTAAGATTTTGAATTCTTTAAAAAAATTATAAATGGTTTCTTTGGTTAAAATGTTTACGTTCAACTTGCGTTAAGTGGTTGCATAAAATGAACTTTATTCATTTCATATATATGCATGTACATGTAATGTATAAAATAATTTTTAGAAATATTTTTTTATTATTTTATTATTTATTTTTTATACATAGGTCATACAGGAGATAGTGGCAGCTTTAAACTCCGCTAAGTATGATGATAGTAACTTAGTGATGTTTAGTGGTCTTGGTAACGTGTTCTGTAACGGTATTGATCTCAACTACTTGATCTCAGGGGACAAAAAAGTTGCAGCTAGAAAAATGGTAGATGCTCTCAGGTAGGACAAAGATACTCTTATATAGTGTCTTTTGTGTCAGTAATGGCTAACTTAATGGAGTATGTAGTAACTTACTATTGCAAGGATAGCTCTGGCTTCAAATATGTTGTTGCTAGCAGGTTGACCTAAAGCCAAAATTTTGTTACCTGTTCCAACATCCAGTGATTTTGCTATGGTTTTTAAAAAACTACCTTTCACCTTTCAGATTGGGAAAATTTGGACCCTTTTTATGTCACATATTACGCTCAGAATTTTGAAATTCATTGCAAAGATCTTATATTGTGACATATCTAACATTTTTTGTCTGCCAGAACAGTTTTGGACAACTGGATTTAACTTAAACTATTTGATTGTGTGTCACTGTAGCCTTTTGTGGTTTTAGTTGTCGAATTGGGAAATTTTAGTCATATTTCTCAAGGGGAAACTACCTTTATTCGGTAGTAATTTTAGGCAAACAAAACCACTGACATCCTAATGTCAAAATTTTCCTGTCTTTCATGTTTATACACCACATTTTCCAATTTTTGGGACTAGCTAAAATTTAAAAGTTGAAGAAATCACACTGGCCATTGGATGTGATTCAGATATGTAAAAGGACCTCTTACTTGATATCAGTAACAGGGATGCTCTCCCATTTCCCAGTTTAGCCAATTGCTCATTAACATAATTTCTGGCTAGAAAAAATTTGATTTTAGCTAATAATTTTGCAAAAAAATATTCGTCATTTTTAGCTCAACTGGCTAAAGCCAGATGAGCTTATGGCATGATGCGCGCGTGCGTGCGTGCGTGCATGCATCCGTTAACAGCAAAAACTCAGAAACTACTGGGCCAATTTTAGCAAAACTTTGCAGGAATGATGAAAATTTGTACAATTGGTTTCCATGGCAACCAAAAGTAGGTCACAGCGACCTAGAATGTAAAAAAACCTCAAATAAGCTTCTTCTCTGAAACCATAGGTTATATTCAAAATCTAATGTGATATTTAGCTTCCAGACACCCTTAAACATGTAGGTTGTACATTTCGTGAAATTCTGTCAAAAACTAGGTTACGCGTTTTTAGCGTTTTTCTGTCATACTTCGTAAAAAGTGAAAATAAGGCTTATAATGAGATATCAACTTTGAAAATCTTCTTCTCTGAAACCATGAAGCCTTAAGCTTTCATATTTGGCAGTTAATATCAGCTTGAGCCCCTTTACCAAGTTTGTACAAATGGTGGCCCCCGGTCTATTTTTGGCCCCACCCCAGGGGTCCATATATCTGCATATGCATATATGGCTTATAATGGAAAATAAACTTTGAAAATCTTTTTCTCTGAAACCATGAAGCCTTAAGCTTTCATATTTGGCAGTTAATATCAGCTTGAGCCCCTTTACCAAGTTCGTACAAATGGTGGCCCCCGGTCTATTTTTGGCCCCACCCAGAGGTCCATATATCTGCATATGCATATATGGCTTATAATGGAAAATCAACTTTGAAAATCGTCTTCTCTGAAACCATGAAGCCTTAAGCTTTTGTATTTGGCAGTTAATATCAGCTTGAGCCCCTTTACCAATTTTGTACAAATGGTGGCCCCCGGTCTATTTTTGGCCCCACCCCAGGGGTCCATATATCTGCATATGCATATATGGCTTATAATGGAAAATCAACTTTGAAAATCTTCTTCTCTGAAACCATGAAGCCTTAAGCTTTCATATTTGGCAGTTAATATCAGCTTGAGCCCCTTTACCAAGTTTGTACAAATGGTGGCCCCCGGTCTATTTTTGGCCCCACCCCAGGGGTCCATATATCTGCATATGTATATATTGGAAATCAAATTAAAAAATTTTCTTCTCTGAAACTGTAAGGCATAATGCTTTTATATTTGGCATTTAACATCAGCTCAAGTTCCTTTACCAGGTTTGTACAAATGGTGGCCCCTGGGTCATTTTTGTTCCACCCTAAGGGCCAATATATCTACATATGCATATATTGGAAATCAAATTTAAAAATCTTCTTCTCTGAAACTGTAAGGCTTAAAGCTTTCATAATCAGCTCAAGTCCCTTTACCAGGTTTGTACAAATAAAGGCCCCTGGGCCAGTTTTGGTCCCACCAAGGGGCACATATATCTACATATACTTATATGGGAAGTCAAATTTAAAAATATTCTTCTCTAAAACTGTAAGGCCTACAGCTTTTATATTTAGCATTTAACGTCAGCTCAAGTCCCTGTACCGAGTTTATATAAATGAAGGCACAAGAACTATTTTGTCAGTTGAGCTCCACAGGCCCTTTTGGGCCTCTTGTTATTATGAGGCAGACAAAAATCTTTTAATTTTTTACACAAAAATGAAAAAGTGGATTTATTTCAAAAATTTATTTAGTATTACAAACTGTATAATAATATAACATTACACTTGAGACAAATATGGTTTATGAAAATATATTTAATCTTTTGATTTTCTGTTTCAGGGATTTCACAAAGGCAATCATTACATTTCCAAAGCCGATCGTTGCTGTGGTAACTGGTCAAGCCGTTGGTCTGGGTATGACCATGCTACCATTGTGTGATATCGTATACGCTAGTGACAAAGCTACGTTTTATTTACCGTATGCACAGTTAGGACAGACACCAGAGGGCTGTGCCACCTATACACTTCCTGCCACAATTGGCATGGCAATGGTAAGTACTGATGTTTTCATAGTCAAAGGTTTCTCAGAAGACTATGCCACCTGTACACTTCCTTGCCACAATCTGCATGCTAATATTTCAGAAATGGTGGCCATGGTCGCCAAATGGTCTGAAGTATCAGGTAATAGATCACTCTTGCACAATCTAGGTTAATATCTGGCAGATCCTGCATTTTACCTAGTGATAGAAATTTTATTTAGTGAAGGTTGTGGTATTTTTAGGTACTCTGGTTTTCTTCACCACATCAATACCAACTTGCTCAATATAAGTGAATGAAGTCACCAGTAACACAAACCCACATTACACTTAGTTGTTCAGATTGTTATAAATTATCATTTGCTTTGTTAGAGGAGAGTGGAGTGGAGCAATGGTGTTTTATGCCCCATTCAAGAATCTTTCACTCATTTTGAGGCGGTCAGTTCTGGGATGGTGGAGGAAACCTTAGTGCCTGGAGAAAACCACCGACCTTCGGCAAGCAAACTGACAAACTTTCTGACACTAGGATCTGTCCCGTGTGGGATTTGAACCCAGACGACGAGAGGCACTGGGATCCATAAGCGCGCGCTTTGGACCACTTGGCCACCAAATTATTTGTCCCATATGTTGTTGTGACTCCACCAATATTTCATCACATGACAATAGGAAGCTCTGCATCCTTACTTACATGCGTCTAATATGCCATGTTATATGCGATAGCATATTACACGCTCCCATTGATTTCAACATAAAAAAATATATTTATATAATACAAAATAGTATTGATGCAATTATTATTAAAGAAATTCACATGAATAGTAATAATACTGTATATGACCTACATGTAAGTAGTTCCTGTTTAATAAATAGGAGGAAAGAACTCAATAATTAACAGACTGCTTATGGAGATTTATTAGATCAACTAGTTTTGCCGGTAAGACCCTGACGTCATCAGGAATCATCAAACGGAATAAACTAGTTGATTTAATAAATCTCAACAAGCAGTTTCTTGATTGTTCAGTTCTTTCCTCCTATGTACAATTTATAATTTATTCAGAAAGACTACTGAATCCTATCAGATCTAACAATGGATTAGCACAACCAAGAGTTTGGTCCACTTTATTATCAGTAAAAACTAGAAGTTACCAGTTCATAACTTTTTTTTCAGACCAATGAATTATTGATAGCTGGTAGAAAGATCACAGCTATTGAAGCTTGTACACTTGGTCTCGTATCTCAGGTTTTTTGGCCAACCAGTATCATGCAGGAAGTTATTCCACGGGTACAAAATATGGCTCTTCAATCAGGCAAGGTAAGAATCCTAAAACCTCTCTGAGAAGGAGCATTGAAAAATTGGATAAGTAGTTTTCCCCTGGAAAAAATTACTAAAGCTGCCTAACTTTTTGTCACCATGATTCCTAAAATGACAGTGGAACAAGGGTAAAATTCAATGCATTTGTTCAAAACTGTCATAAAACAAAACACTCAGATGTTACTGATAAAACATTGTTGGAATGGGAACCTCAGCTTCTGCAAGCCTGTCATATATCCATAGTTTGTTGTTAATTATGAACTTAAATTTTCTCCATTTTTTGAAAGTAAATATTTTCTAAGTGTAAAATGCAGAGGGTAGTAATTTAAAATATCCTCACAAAATCACAGTTGATGTTTTGTCATTCGTTGTACAAATAGATAAATAGATGTTGCAGGAAAATGTTGAACAAATATGATGTACATGCTATATGTATTTTTAGGCTTTAGAAACAACAAAGCTGCTTATTAGAAGCCATCAAAGGACAAAGTTAGAATTAACGAACGAGACCGAGAGTAACTTGTTACTGGAACGATGGCCATCAGCAGAATGTCAAAGATGTATAGAAGATTATCTCAACAATGAAAAGAATTTCATGTTTTGATGAAATGAAAAAGGAATCTAGTCTCACACTCAATAAAATGGAATCATTATTTATTACATTACACTCCCAGATCCAGATATTTATCTGAGTTTTTGTTACAGTAATTCTGTTTTTTTTCCTGTATTTGTATTTATAATGAACATGATCTGCAATGATTTAATAGATTTACAAATGTGTGGTTTCCACTTTTTAGAGTAACTTGTCATACATTACAAATAGAACCCACTTCTCTTGACTTCACACTCATGTCCATTGTACAATATGTTAAAATTTATAGTCAATGGAACCACAATAAGAATGGATTAATGATTTTAATAATCTACCTGGTTATACTTTCTTAACTGTATTTAACACTTGTCTGTACTTACTACCACAACTTAAATTTTACACTTGGATCAAGTTTCAAAATCAGTTTTCAACTAATTATTATTATATTTTTTTGGCAAACATTTTACTTTTAAATTGCAATAAAACTCGTTATAATGCCCCACAAAACCTTGTTAATTGCTGCAGGTTTGTGGTTTTATTTTCTAAAATGTTTTCATAGTCCTGACTCATTTTATTTCCCTACCTCTAGATAATGCCAAATGCTAACTGAAAATAAATGATGGCAATAATCCAGATTTTACGGTTTTGCAAACCAAAATGTGAATATAAATTCAATACACTTTAAGTGATTTTTAGAAACCTACAACCGAAAGATGAAAAATTATTCATATTTAAAAATGCTTCAAATAAAGAAAACTTTAGTAAGGACATCATTGTGAAACTAAGACCTGTTTAATGATGATGTAAATTTTAGGCTACCTTTATGCTTCAAACAGGCTCAAAATCAGTCACCTTATCTATTAAAACTTAAACTTAGGAATTTATTTCACCCAAGAGGTTGTGATAAATTTTTTAATCGACTTTTTTAATTGTTAATACTTATTAAATAAGAAGAAAATTCTAAAGGCTCAAGATTCATCCTTTTTTAACATACATGTATTTTAACTGTATTGATTTCATCCAATCTGACCAATTATTTGATCTACAAGGGAAATTTTATTGTATTTAAGTAACAAAAATACTAGTATATGTAATTTCATGGTTAATGAAATTTTACCTCACTTTATTGTTTTAATTGATCCTAAAAGGCAGCTTGTTTTTTTTAAAAAAAGATCGGCTGTTAAATCCATTTAATTAAGATGTCTATTTTGGCAAATTTTTTTACCTGCTTTTGAAACATGACATTTTCTACACACCATACTACTTTTTTGATCATCCCTATCTTATTACAATGTATATTTTGCTCATAATCATATATTCACAATATTTACAAATGAAATTCACAAATATTGTTTGGATTTTTTAAAAAAAATGAATAGCCATATTAGCAATTCATGCAAAAGTGTAAGAGTTATCTCCTTTCTTCCATAAAATCTTACTGATATTTCATTTTTAAACTATTTCACCTGACTTTAAATTTGACAATACATGTATGTTTTTGAATATTCAATTTTCATAAAACAAAAAGGAAATACACTGACATGTCTAAAGTTCGCAACTTTTTATAATGGCCGAACTCATGAAACTTGCTAGGTTAAAAGTAAAAAAAAATTATGATTATTATTTATAAAAATTGTACAACATAGCATTCTGGTATTTTAACCACTTTTACTTCATATTCCTATTTTTAAAAAATAAAGCGGAAATACGTTTATCTTCTTCTAAGATATGTAACCCTAGTGCACATATACAGAGAAATATTAATAAAGTTTTATGTAAAATGAAAATATATTTGTAGTTAAAATATAAAATTTCAAGGTGAAACATAGAGATATTTCAACATCTCATTTACACACTTTGCTTATATGCATTTTGTGAAATCCATTAATAACATTATTTGATTTACAAATTTGTTGTAATGTTCCAATTGAAGCGCACAATAATTTTACATCAGGGTGTTCGCCAGTAGAACATGCCAGTTACTGGTCTATATTATTTGTTGAATACAAATACTTTAATATATATATATATATATATATATTTGCACTATTAATTAGGAAATTTTCATGATTTTATATTTTACGCATAGATAGGCAAGAGAAATAAAATGCAAAAAATATTGAAATACGATATATTTTGCTTCCACTTGCACTGACCATCATCCAACAATGCTAAAAATAAAAATATGCAGATATCTTGAAATGAATTGATGACACTAATGAAAATCAAATGATGCAAAAATTTCCTGATTTACAGTGCATATATATATATATATGTATGTATATATCTTTTAATCACGTTTCTTAACTTGTAACTTTAATTTTACTTTAAGTATATGTTTTAATATACATACTGTTAAATATTTATACAATTATTGTTGACAATAATATCTGATGAAATCAAATATTTCACCGTACAATGTAATAATATACATTACATGTATTTGTTTTTTTTTAAGCAGAAAAGAATTAAGTATTTTAGTTCAAGTAACAGCTTACATCTTTTCTTGTGAACTTTTGTAAATAATGAAATTTTTTAAATACATGTATGTCATTTTATGCTTACAATTTACATGTAAATGTTAT
Source organism: Tegillarca granosa (assembly GCA_029721355.1). Lineage (NCBI taxonomy): Eukaryota > Metazoa > Mollusca > Bivalvia > Arcoida > Arcidae > Tegillarca > Tegillarca granosa. The sequence goes on along the minus strand of CM056603.1, from coordinate 41,751,204 downwards.
ATAATACATGTAAATGTTTTTATACATGTAAATGTTATAACACATGTAATTGTCATTGTTATTTATGTATATGTAAATTGCCTTACAAGTTTGTCCTTGATTGACTTTAAATTTTGATTTTGAACTTGGATCTAAATGGTTTTTGTTTGGAGCACATAGTAACTGCATCTTGTTACCATGGATACTCGTTCCACATTGTGGTTTTATTGTTTTAGTGTCAATTAAATGATTTTATTTATTATTTATTTTAAAATGTTTGCCACATTTTATTTTTGAAACAAATTCAAGCTTCCTTTGAATACTAAAAACTTCAATTTTAGAAAAAAAATAAATGTGAACATTTTAAAAATAAACCTGTGTTATATACTGATACTAAAAATGAACACAATTCAGAGGAATTTTAAAAACTTTTTTTTTATCTTTCATTATTAAATATGCAATATTTATAACTATACAAAAACTTTTATATATGTGTACATATATTTAAATTTGGTACATTTTGTTTGAAAAAATGTGTGAGTTTTAATGATAGCCAGATTTGTACAGTTGATAGCCAGATTTGTACAGTTGATAGCCAGATTTGTACAGTTGATAATTCTGGTACAAGTTTTATTATTAACTATTTAATTACACAGATGCTTTAGCAAAATTAACATGTTAAGTGGTTAAGTTAGGGAATTGATTGTTGTAGCATAGTACCCACAGTAGTAACAGAATCATTGGTACATGTACTTATGACAACAGGTTTTTCTTGCTAAATCCTGGTATTTGATTTAACATGTTCAAGAGTTGGATTAGAGAACTGATTGCTGTAGCCCATTGTCAAATTTAGTAGCAGAATGGATGGTATCCATGACGGCAGATTTTTTCTGACTTTTCAGAAACTTGTACAATGTAGATTATAAAGTTATTAGGACAAAGTTCATTAATATGTACACAGACTTTTTTAATTTTGAACATTATGTAGAAAACTTCTGGACTAGCTTGTTCAGAACTTCTGTTATTCAAACAGAATGGTTAGAGGAAATTCAAATTGTTTTTTAGAATTAATTTGATAGATTATTTATAGATATGGTGTTTTGACTTCAGTTGTTTCTGTTTAATTATAACAGTTGTATGCATTGACTTTTGAACAAAAATTTCTTCAATATTAACACATACAGAAGATTTAAATTTTCAGTAACAAACTGGCATAGCCAAAAAAGCTGTGAATAACAGGGCCAAGTTTTAAAAAAAGTGTGGAAATCATTTAAAAAGATTCCCAAGAAAACAGAAACTCTTTTTTTAACTGAACTAATTTTTAGGACATAATATGGTGTGGACAATAGTCTAATGTATGTGCCTTTTACCAACAAGGTTTGATTTCCACTTGAGACAAAATATAGTGTGGGAAATTTTATCTATTTGTATACTAAAGGTAGGTTTTTTCCCTCCATTTGTCATGTCTCTGAATTGGCTGCTTCAATATAAGTACTGTAAATGATAATCTTGACTGAAAGGGAAAAAAATTCTATTACTCCACTCCATTCTTAAAGGGAAAAATATAGCCACTGCTTCAATACACAAATGTAAATATATGTATTTGAAATTATTTAACATGTTTTGTGTTTTAATAAACCATGTATTTTCATTTTTATGCATAGCATAATTATATATTAATAATCGTTTTGTATTGTATACTGCGATTTTTTTTCCTGTACTTAGTACTTGCTTAAGTATATACATGTATAATAATTATTTAAAAACATTTATTTGGTATTTATTTGCCTCATGCTAAACTTCCCTTATTCCCCCCCCCTCCACACACACACCTCCCCTGCCCTATTGCTACAACACACACACTGATATGCATATCATTATAAACGAGCACCATGAAATAGTAAATAATTTGTTATAAAATTTTTGACATTTTTTCCCTCCTGATACTAAAATCATTAAAAATATAGACTCACTTATTTCCTAATTCATTTTTATTTTCATTGTTTTCTTTTATTTTAATTTAAAGTTTTTTAAAAATGCTATGAAATGTCATTGCCTGAAAAAACAGAAAATGTAATTAAAAATTTGTAAATTTAAAACCTTTTTATATCTTGTTTTCATTTTTGGATCTTGGTGGTTGTTATAACTAACTCTCCGACAATAATTACATATTTACAAAATATTACTTCATGATATGCAAATGCATTTTTTCACAAATTTATATGTGTCTATGAAAAAAAAAATATTTTAAACTACAAATGTTCCAAAATACAGGAGCCAAACATTTATAATTTAGACATATTTATTTTATCATGGACATAAATTTGTGAAGGTCAGAGGTTTTCTCCAGGCACTCACAATTCTTCTAAGGTTGCAGAACTGGCAGCTTTTGTAAAGATAAAAGAATTTTGACTTGGTGTAAAACTCCACTCCACGCATTGAACTTTATTTTCTCTGCTGCTTCAAGGTTTTCATTTTTGTTCACCTGAGCTGAATGCAAAGAGGTATCAAATGGTACATTAGTGAGGTCCATTAAATTTAATATTCTGATTTAGTTACTACCTCTATCAAATAGTTTATTTATATACTTCTATTCAATGTTCTGGAATTGAACAAATTTTAATTTTATAAAATAGAAATATTTCTATGTTTACAAATTGCTTAAGACACAGACAAAATGCTACAACATGTTAATATATTTATTAAATTGGAGATGTAAAGTTAATGTGTGCTTGTTTTCAATGACCAAATTCTGATAAGATGTACAGTTGAATATGTATGAAAGATTCTTTATACAAATGGTTAAAGTTTTTAATAAGAAAAATAAATATGTTCATTGAATTTCCTAATCAGGTGTGTCATTGTACCTCATGACATATGTAACATTTGTGAGCAGTTGTTATTTCCCTGGCTATAGAAATAAAAGTTTCTGGAATATTGTCATAATTGAATTTTTTAAAATTTCAATTGAAAAACAGGTTCTTCACAGGATAATTTGTTAACACATGGCACACAAATATTAGAGGGTTTTGATATGGCACATAAATAAAATGTCACATGATACACAAAGATTAATGTGTTGTGACATGAAACACAAAAATTAATGTGTTGTCACATGACAACCAAAGATTAATGTGTTGTCACATGACAACCAAAGATTATTGAGTTGTCACACGATACACAAAGGTTATTGAGTTTACACATGTTGCAAAAAGATTAAAGTGTTGTCATATGATACACAAGGATTATTAAGTTGTCACATGATACTAAAAGATTATAGTGTTGTCACATGATACTGAAAGGTTATTGAGTTGTCATATGGTATCTAAAAGATTAATGTGTTGTCACATTATACACAAGGATAAATGTGTTTTCACATGATACCAAAAGGTTAATAAGTTGTCACATGGTATCCAAAAGATTTATATGTTGTCACATGACAGCCAAAGATTAACATGTTGTCACATGGTACCCCGAGGTAAATGTGTTTTCACATGATACCCAGAGATAAATGTGTTGTCACATCATACCGAAAGGTTATTGAGTTGTCACATGGTATCCAAAAGATGAATGTGTTATCCCATGATACACAAGGATTAAGTTGTCACATGATTTCAAAAGATTAATCTGTTTTTACATGATACACAAGGATTATTAAGTTGTCACATGATTTCAAAAGATTAATCTGTTTTTACATGATACACAAGGATTATTAAATTGTCACATGATTTCAAAAGATTAATCTGTTTTTACATGATACACAAGGATTATTAAATTGTCACATGATTTCAAAAGATTAATCTGTTTTTACATGATACACAAGGATTATTAAGTTGTCACATGATTTCAAAAGATTAATCTGTTTTTACATGATACACAAGGGTTATTAAATTGTCACATGATGCCCAAAAATTAATGGAGTGTCACATGACAGCCAAAGATTTACATGTGTTGTCACATTGTACCCAAAGATAGATGTTTTATCACATGATACCCAGAGATACATGTGTTGTCACATGATACTGAAAGGTTATTGAGTTGTCACATGATATCAAAATATTATTATTAGGTTATCACATGATACCAAAAGATTTAATGTGGCCATATGGTACACAAGTGTTATTAAGTTTTCTTATGATACACAAAGGGTTATTAAGTTGTCCCATGATACCAAAAGATTAAAATGTTGTCACATGATACTGAAAGGTTATTGGGTTGTAACATTGTATCCAAAAGATTATGTGTCACATGATACCAAAAAATTAATGTGTTTTCACATGACAGCCGAAGATTAACATGTTGTCACATGGTACCCAGAAGTAAATGTGTTTTCACATCATACCGAAAGGTTATTGAGTTGTCACATAATGCAAAAAGGATTATGGTTTTATCACAAAACACAAGGTTATTAAGTTGTCTTATGATACCCAAAGATTAATATGTCGTCACATGATACCTAAAGATTATTGTGTTGTCACATGATACCCAAAGATTAATGTGTTGTCACATGATACTTAAAGATTAATGTGTTGTCACATGATACCTAAAGATTATTGTGTTGTCACATGATACCCAAAGATTAATGTGTTTTCACATGATACCTAAAGATTAATGTGTTTTCACATGATACCCAAAGATTTATGTGTTGTCACATGATGCCTTAAGATTAATATGTTGTCACATGATACCTAAAGATTAATGTGTTGTCACATGATACCTAAAGATTAATATGTTGTCACATGATACCTAAAGTTTGATGTGTTGTCACATGATACCCAAAGATTAATTTGTTGTCACATGATACCTAAAGATTAATGTGTTGTCACACGTTACCAAAAGATTAATGTATTGTCACATGATGCCTTAAGATTAATATGTGGTCACATGATACCTAAAGATTAATGTGTTGTCACATGATACCTAAAGATTAATATGTTGTCACATGATACCTTGTTTGATGTGTTGTCACATGATACCCAAAGATTAATGTGTTGTCACATGATACCTAAAGATTAATGTGTTGTCACATGATACCTAAAGATTAATGTGTTGTCACATGGTATCCAAAGATTAAAATGTTGTCACATGATACCTAAAGATTAATGTGTTGTTACATGATACCTAAAGATTAATTTGTTGTCACATGATACCTAAAGATTATTGTGTTGACACATGGTATCCAAAGATTAAAATGTTGTCACATGATACCTAAAGATTAAAATGTTGTCACATGATACCTAAAGATTAATGTGTTGTCACATGGTACCCAAAGATTAATGTATTGTCACATGATACCTAAAGATTAATTTGTTGTCACATGATACCCAAAGATTAATGTGTTGTCACATGATACCTAAAGATTAATGTGTTGTCACATGATACCTAAAGATTAATGTGTTGTCACATGGTATCCAAAGATTAAAATGTTGTCACATGATACCTAAAGATTAATGTGTTGTTACATGATACCTAAAGATTAATTTGTTGTCACATGATACCTAAAGATTATTGTGTTGACACATGGTATCCAAAGATTAAAATGTTTTCACATCATACCGAAAGGTTATTGAGTTGTCACATAATGCAAAAAGGATTATGGTTTTATCACAAAACACAAGGTTATTAAGTTGTCTTATGATACCCAAAGATTAATATGTCGTCACATGATACCTAAAGATTATTGTGTTGTCACATGATACCCAAAGATTAATGTGTTGTCACATGATACTTAAAGATTAATGTGTTGTCACATGATACCTAAAGATTATTGTGTTGTCACATGATACCCAAAGATTAATGTGTTGTCACATGATACCTAAAGATTAATGTGTTTTCACATGATACCCAAAGATTTATGTGTTGTCACATGATGCCTTAAGATTAATATGTTGTCACATGATACCTAAAGATTAATGTAATGTCACATGATACCTAAAGATTAATATGTTGTCACATGATACCTAAAGTTTGATGTGTTGTCACATGATACCCAAAGATTAATTTGTTGTCACATGATACCTAAAGATTAATGTGTTGTCACACGTTACCAAAAGATTAATGTATTGTCACATGATGCCTTAAGATTAATATGTGGTCACATGATACCTAAAGATTAATGTGTTGTCACATGATACCTAAAGATTAATATGTTGTCACATGATACCTTGTTTGATGTGTTGTCACATGATACCTAAAGATTAATGTGTTGTTACATGATACCTAAAGATTAATTTGTTGTCACATGATACCTAAAGATTATTGTGTTGACACATGGTATCCAAAGATTAAAATGTTGTCACATGATACCTAAAGATTAAAATGTTGTCACATGATACCTAAAGATTAATGTGTTGTCACATGGTACCCAAAGATTAATGTATTGTCACATGATACCTAAAGATTAATTTGTTGTCACATGATACCTAAAGATTAATGTGTTGTCACACGTTACCCAAAGATTAATGTATTGTCACATGATGCACAAAGATAATTGAATTATCACATGATACACAAAGATTATTGAGTTGTCACATGATACAAAAAGATTATTGAGTTGTCACATGATACAAAAAGATTATTGAATTGTCACATGATAGTATCAGTGAAAGGCATTGTAAAACTCATGATAGGGAATAAGAGTTTGTTTATCAAAAATGTTAGGGTTAAGATTTTTTTGATAATTATTCTAAATATGGAAACAAGCGCCTGTGCGTAAAACACAATTCCATCATGTCAAAAAATCCGGAATCATATATCAAATTCAATCTAATATAGCATATTGATTTGTACAAGTACTTCTTCTGTCTTGTACTGGCCAACTTCGTCTTGTCGAAGATTTTTCCACATTATGCGCATGATCAACAACAGCGGTAAGAGGAGATAACAAAAGATAAATAATAAGAAGTTTAAAAGCAGGATAAAACAGTTGATGCTGGCTTTATTTAAGGTGGGCATGCACTCAAGCTCGGAATGACTGGAGTGACCCTGCAGTTGGTATCTCAGATGGCAATCTGTTCCATTCACTACTTGCACCATTATGTTTGGTATTCGACAAAAATCGATTTATAATTTAAACTCAGTTTATCAAAGAACAAGCTGTCTACAATACAGAGTTACAAACCGTGTCGGTAAATTAAAAAAAAATGTATACAACATTCTTATTTAACTTTTTCAAATTTAATTATTCTCTCGCAAACGAAGTTTGGAAGGGATGTAGACTTTGTAACGTCTGGACGTACATACGTACGTATATATGGAACACATTCCTTGACAGCGCTCTAACAAGTTTATTTTTCAACAGAATTTAATGAAATTTGATGCAAAATTTTTATTTTGGGAATATTTCAGACGAGTTTGTGTTTTATTACTGACGAAGCTAAATTGACAGAGTTATTGCCCTTTGTTTATATAAGTGAGATATTTCTGTCAGCGTTTTGACAGAGTAATTGCCCATACATGTAATTTTATTTAAGTGAGATATTTCTATCAGCGTTTTAAAAGAGTTTGTCCATTTTTTTTATTTATCTGAGATCTTCCTATCAGCGTTTTGACAGAGTTATTGCCCTTTGTTTATTTATCTGAAATATTCCTATCAGCGTTTTGACAGAGTTATTGCCCTTTGTTTATTTATCCGAGATATTCCTATCAGCGTTTTGACAGAATTATTGCCCTTTGTTTATTTGAGTGAGATATTTCTGTCAGCTTTTTAACAAGTTTAGTTCATGTTTTCTAACCAACACTTCTTTATTTACTTATTTTCCTTCTATCACTCAATTAGCTCAACTGGTAACAGCCTTGCATGGCGAAGCGTACATGCGTAAACTTCAATCTTTTTCTGAAACCACGACTAAATGATACAAAATTTGGTGTGGAAAGTCTCTAGGTGGAGTATATTAAAATAGTTTGTGATTTTCAGTCAAATCCCAAAATCCAAGATGGCTGCCGTTACTATAAATAGAAAAAAGACTGAAAAATGAATTTTACATGTTTGTTTATCAATTTGGTATATACAAAGTTAAAATCTGGCCATTTAATATATAAAACAGATTTTTCGGTAAATTTTTCGTTTCCATGTTAGCGAAATATGGAAATTAGCAGCTAAATATAGACAATTGTTTGAAAAACTTCTGTTTCAACTTATGCTTCATATCTAGCAATGCATTTTAACTTCCACTTAAGCTTTATTTCTCAACAGAATTTGATAAAAAGGTCAAGGTCAAAGATAAAGGTCATGACCTAATTTGTGAGTTTTGCCATTTTTCTTGACAGATAAAAACAATACAGTGCAAATATCATCAACATGGCAAAATATAACAAGGTACCAAGTGATAAAACATGTCGGAGTTATTGCCCCGGAAATGATATTTTTTGCTTTTAAAAGCTAAAATTGTATGCATATATATTGTAAGTATTGATATGTCTGTCATTTTGATATATGGTTTAAGGTCATATGTTTAAAGTGCTCACATTTCGTTAAGTTACAGTCTGGTAACTAGAGCTACCATATATAGATTCACCATTTTTAATTTTCTGAATAAAGGCATTGAAATGAGTTGTCCTTGATTTTAACGTAAACGTTGTTTGTTTACAAAATATCATTTTCATATACAGGTATCGTACAATAACCCGATGCCTTGTTGTTTTGTTTGTTTATAAAAGCAATAAAATGCATTAAAATGCATTTAAAATATACTTCCAATGACGACACACCCTTTACAAATGACATATTGAAGGAGTTTAAACTTCTTATAACATTCAAGTAGAGTTTATGTTTACCTCTTAAAAAGTTGTAAAATTTACCTTTAGTAACAAAAGTTATTATATAATCTGTAAGTATTATAAACAGATTTAATATTACTTTACTTATGTATAAAATCTTTACTTGGTGACGTTATGCAAACTTCAAACACCCGTTTAAACACAGCTTTAATTGCAACTGTCATATACCACTTTTTGAATGTATTTTTATGTTTAAATTCAAAAAGTGGTATATGACGCAACTCCAGCTCAAAGCCCGGTAGGTTGAATATTGTTTAACTTCACATCAGAAATTTTTCAACTGTTTTAGGACAAGGCATTTTCCTATTAATCTCACAGTCTATGTGATGAGTGTGAGCGGTTCTGATATGCGTTGTACTTTTGCGCACTTATGTCTCCCTTTACAGTGCTAGTACACTTGTCCACAATGTCACAGATAAACATGACAGACCACTCGGTCCATTAAACTGGCACCATGCCAACCAAGAAGGTCTACATTAAGAAAAATTTTTTTTTACCGTGGTTGGTCCCACAGCGCTGTTAAGACGCTTTAAGTTTGAATCTGTGACTTATAACAACTTAATTAATTTTACTCACTATTAAAAATCTTCTAAAACATTTTTATCAATATAAATTGTCGGTTATAACAATCTGTGCGATTCATTTTCTTAAATTCTTTCTTACTAGCCCATAATAAAAGGAAATCCTAAAAGGTTGGGCCAACTCGATAAAATGTTAATTATCAGCTCGAGGGGCGGAAGTCTTACATGCAAGTAAACAATGGCGCTGACAGAAAAAAATTATTTATCCCATAAAGTGATAAATTGAATCAACTTGTATGTTCATTTAAGATTATTTTATATTTTATTTATTTATTTTTTTTTCTGAATTTATTTATTATTATTATTATTTTTTTTTTTTTTGCTAAAAAGTTCGTGCAAGACGGAAAAATTTCCAAGATGTTTTGTGCATTTGAATCTACCATGTTTCCATAGTACATTGTTTTGGTTTTGCCAAAGAATAATTTAAAAATGAAAGATTTCACTAATATTTTTTTTTTTTACAAAAATGCTTCTCGTTAAAAAAATCAAAATTGTTGTAAAAAAATAATTTTTCAATAGGAAAAGATATTTTCCTTTAACAAAACTGACTTTCAGAATTTTCCTCTCCAAATTTTATGTACGAATTCTTGGACTTCTGCAGAGATATTGTATTTGATAAATGTGACAGTTAGCACGGTGTTTCTGTAATTTATGGTCAAATTTATTAGCAACTCCTATTCATATGCTGTGTGCTAGGATTTGATTTTTTATGAGGTAAAATTCTGATATTAAATCTGTAATTTTAAATACAATAAATTTATGTTATTTAGCAAAATGATAATAATAATAATATAATAACAATAATACAATGTTCATAACTTTAAACACACACCAATACAAAAGATAATCTAAATATGAATTATAATTTTTGAAATTGAAAATATACATTTCTAAACTAATAGTTTTTCTCTATACTTAAAAACCAACAGCAGTTTATTATTTAAATAGTGACTGGAACCACTCATAAGATATTTGAATTCTTATATTAGCCAATGACAAGAATACTTGGGTAAAAAATGCATCTCAGGTCAGAATAAGCAAGAAAAAATTAACACAAAAATGGTATTCATTTTCGAGTTTTCGTAATACAACATTTACAAAATCTAAGGTTGTGTTCAGTATTATTATACCAACCATTTTATATACGGGTTCGAACCCCGAATAGGTCTGACCCAAGACTTTAAAGGGGGGGTAGTGACTGTTCATTCGCCAAGCAATCGGTATTACGAAATGAAAGTCACGGTTGTTTTGAATAGGAAGTTAAAATAAACGAGGTCCATGTCATGATAAAGAACCCTGCTGTATAATGCCATCAGCGAAACACACAGGCAAAATTTCTGCACTTTCGCTATAGCTGGTGACTTCTCGATATAAGTGAAATATTCTTCACTGGGGACGTTTTATTTAAAAACACCATTACTCACTCACTCACCTTTTCTTTATCAAGGTCATGAGTGTTAATTCGGTATGGAATGAAAATTGACCACATAGAATTTGTTGGACTAAATGAAAACTTTTTAAACAGACTGTACTATTGAACTTTTATGTCCGAAGTTATATCTTTGGGTCCACGATAAAAGCACACGAAGAAATAAAATACATCTATATTTTCTTTTTCTCATACAAACACTAATTTTATAGTCGTATATTCGAATTAATTGACACTTTTAATCCAATATCTCTTGGTTGTTATCTGGGATATTGCTTACCTGGTTTAAATGGGCAATTCAACAAACATTAAATCAAATATTTGAAACAGATAATTTTAGAATATTCAATAAAACACGTAAATTGTATATATTGACCCTGGGTTGTAACATTTCACGATTTGGTTTCACGCGTTTGGTGTGAGTACATTAGTAATGTATACCTGATTTGGAACGAGGTCTTATCAATTTTTATCACTGTCTTTTCGACGGTGGAGGTACCGTGTACCTCCATCATTCAAGAACTGTATGTTGTTGTGTGTTTGTGTTGTTGAAGGAGAGAAGAGGAGAAGGAG